>VSMD01045217.1:0-74433 GCA_008750895.1 Mirza zaza | reverse complement strand
TTTTGGAATCTAACCCCCTTTAACTCTCTTCTCCACTTCCCTCTGACTTTGGTAACTTTGGGATTTTTTTTTCCATTTGGAACATTAGAGATGAAGCCAAAGTCCTCTTTATCCATCATCCTCAATCCTAATCATCTTCTTCCCCCAAAATGTCACTGCTAATATATGACTTGCCTGTATCTTTCGATCCTTTTATAATTTTAATTATATAAGTATAAAAGATCTAAAGACACATACTATCTTTTGTATATAAGAGAGACACTATTGTTGTGTGTATTTTATTGTTACCTGAATGATATCATGTTATATGCATCATCCCACAATGTGCTTTTCTTGCTCAACAATATATTTTTAGAATGTTCTAAGTTTATATATATATATATATATCAAGTTGATTGCTTTTATCTGCTGCATAGTATTCCTTTTTATGTATGGCCATATTCCTTGTCCATTTCAAATTGGTGGTCTTTTACATTTCCCTGGGGCTTCTGTTTTTGTTTTTGTTTTGAGGCAGAGTCTTGCTCTGTTGCCTGGGCTAGAGTGTCGTGGCTTCTGCCTAGCTCACAGCAACCTCAAACTCCTGGGCTCAAGTGATCCTCCTGCCTCAGCCTTCTGAGTACCTGGGTCTACAGGCATGCTCCACCATGCCCAACTAATTTTTTTTCCTATTTTTAGTTGCACAGCTATTTTTTTTTCTATTTTTAGTAGAGACAGGGGTCTTGCTCTCGCTCAGGCTGGTCTCCAACTCATGAGCTCAAGTGATCCTCCTGCCTTGGCCTCCCAGAGTGCTATGATCACAGGCATGAGCCACCGCTCCCAGCCTCATGTCCCTCATTTTTGTCATAACAACAAATGTTTCAAGTAAACATCATTGCGCATTTCTCTTTGTGTATTTATATATGCTGTAATTTCTAGAGGGTAGATACCTAGCAGTTACGTTGCTAAATCAGTGTTAATTGATACTGTTAAATGTAGTATTTGCATCAACTTATTTCATCTGGGTGGGACAAGGGGAGATCTTTCTTATTTGTCTAGTGATTAGGTCCATATACCATTTACTTGATGTTCAAAAGACCAAGTGTTTGCAGTTCCAAAGACCTTACCTTCAAAGCCCTTCTCTCTACCAGATTATTTAAAGTCTACTTCAAAACCAAAAATTGAGCACACACAGGTTTCTTTATCCCTGCATTTCTGCAGTAACAACACAACCCTGAGGATATGAGAAGCTGGCATTGGGAGAAATGAGAGGATGTCCTTTAATACTTCAGAATATTAACCTACCATACCATAATATTCTTATCCTTTCCATAACCCACAGTGTAGGTGGTAGAATTCTAGTTTTATAGATTAAAAATACGTGATCTCAGAGTAGTCAGGCAATTTGCTAAGTGTATACACCTTCTGGACCAACCCAGAACCCAAACCCAAATCAGCCAGGCTCCAAAGACCATGGCTCTCCAACTATGCTTTGCTGACTTCTAATGAAAAATTATTAATGATGATGAGAACATTATATTTATTATTAGAAGAGGTATTAATGTATCTCATTCCATCATAGCATCAGATGAGTGCCCACAATTTCCTAGACATTTCTGTCTTCATAGCTACAAGTCATACTGGGTTTTAGTAATGTGCTTTGCTCATATTGATAATTTTAGCTTCTCATTCAAAAGGTTTTCTTTTCCTCAAAGATATGTTCATCTACCACTTATTTGCTTATTTCTTATTGCTTTCACATATGCAATTATTAGAAGGAAACTCAAGGGTAGTCATCAGGAGTGCCATGGTAGTTACTATTAACTTATTAACTATTTTCCTTTGGATGTTGTATCACAAGGTAAGCAAGTGACTACAGGTCATTCCCTTTAATGGTTCTTTGATAGCTTTAAAATTTTTGCTCAACCCTTAACTACATCCATTATATGACAGAAAAAGAAGAGAACATTTTAAAAATAAGCAAAAACACATCTCCAAGAATTTCAAAAAGGTATTGGATATTGAATTAGTGTTGAATTATAAGAAGAATGATGGCCATTGGTAGATATGCCAGAAAATACAGGTCAAAGATCACCTGCCTGACAGTTTGTGATATAAAGGTTTTCTAATGATTAGGCAAGAAGCACCCAGACATGTATTTAATGAACATGGCATAGAGTGCTAGACTCACTTATGTGTATCTTTCCTCAATTCTGGTTTCTTTTATTTTCTGTATTCCAACAAAGCACAATTGGACTAGAACACTATTCATTGTATGGTGCTCTACAGACTCACAGGATGAAATGGACTAAAAAAACAAATTTGACTTTAGGCTAATCTCAGTTCTTGCTTATATCCTTAGATAATATAGGTCAACTGAGCAAATTGAGTTGCTATTGAATTCATACAAACATAATGTGATTATTCACAGGGAGCAATTTGGTATTGACTAAATAACTTTGTGCTTTTAAAAATATTTTATTCACATCCCATCCCTCCTCCAGGGGTGAGTTCGTGGAGGGCAGAGGCTGTGCCTTATTGAATTCTACAGCACCAATCATCTTAATCCAAAGCTGGCAGTGGCTCAGTGAGCCTGTGTTGGTGTTGACAATGACAGAATATGTTAATCAAGACCCTTTTAGCTACATAGGACAGAAACTGTCTCAGGGAGTCCAGGCAATAAAGGAAATATGTTGGCTCACATAACCAGCAAGGTCAAGGAGGTGGCGTTGACTTTGAGAGTGGCTAAATCCAGGTTTCAAAGAACATTATCATCATTTTGTCTCTGTTTCCTGTATTCCTTCCCATCTCTTTCCTTCCCTGTGTCTTTCCTCTATGTTTCCTTGCTTCTCCCTTACAAAGCTCGGTGACCAGCACCGAGTAATCCCAAAGATAAGAGAATTACTCTCTCTCTTTCCAGCATCCAAATCAATTCTCCAGTTGGCCCTCATGCTTGGGTCTTCCTCAAGTCCATTATGGGGCAGAGGAGTCAAGACCATGTAGTTGATGCCTGTCCCGAAATGCATACAGGCAATTTCTAAAAGGACAGCGAAGGGAAGACAGATAACAGACACCCACTGCATGACCTTGGCAAGCAAAAAAGAAAAAGAAAGAAAGAGAGAGAAGACAGATATGAAGCATGGGATTATTGGACATGATATTTATTTGTAATAAAATCAGCATGGCGGAAGACCTGAAAATGAGGCCACGGAACATGATCCTTTCCCGTGGGGCATGAAAACAGAGATGTAGGAAATGTTTGAATGGCTAGGAGTTTTAAAAGGGACTGTAGAAGTCTCTGTGAGATCCAGAGGGCTTGGGTTGCAAAGGGAGCGTTGCACAAAGGCCGGCAACACCACCAGTCATGGACAAAGAAAACTCAGCCGCTACGTCCAGGAATCTTGGGAGGGAACGAGACATTGGTAAGAGAAAGGCTGTTCAGAGAGTATGTAAGCAATGAGCAGGGATCTGGGGCCAGAAAACAAGAAATGTGTGATGAAGGGTAATCTAAAGAGAACTAGAGTGCCACTGATCAGCATGTGGCGTGGAGGGCATTCAAGAGGCAGCCGAGATGCCCGGTAGACCAGCAGTGATAGTAGATATTAACCTCAGAGACGGGGCGTCGTCTTGAGCTGCCTGTTCTCATCCATCCGTAGTCTTAGGTGCAATGGGGAGATAACACGGCAAACGCCCAGGATCTGAGCGGACAGAGAGCAAGCAGGCAGATCTTCTATACATGCACCTTGGAAGAAACCGTAAACGTAATCGAGTCCTCCAAACAGCGTGTGAGACTTCCCAGACACAGACATCCCTCAGCGAGGGGGGACCAGAGATGAGGATGCTTTGACATCACTTAATTAAATTCAAAGAAGTAAAAAGAATTAAAGGAGAAAAAAGCCCACCAGTTCTCTAAAATCAGAAATTAGTGTAGTGTGAGAGATTTCGTCTATGGGAAAATAGTGATGGATTATACAGAATTATTTAAACTATTCTCTGTAACCAAGTATCATATTAGAATATTTAGACTGTTTGCAATTTTGTATTATTTCAGGGAGTACTAAAGTGAATATAGGCTCGTGTATGTATATATGTGCATGTGAGTATGTTTCTGTCTAACTGTGTAAGTATTACATATATACATACTATACACACACGTACAGAGTCAGATGGCTCCTGAGATCATGGATTTTAGCATTTTTATTTTTTACAGATACTGCCAAGTTGCCTTTCAAATGATTGACCAATTTCCATTGCAACCCCAAAACCATGGATATTAACTAACCTCACACTATTGTCAACACTGGATGTTTTAGATCATTTGCATTTTTGCCAGTCTTTTAGGTGGCAAAGGACATCTCATTCATTTTTAAATGCACATCAATTCCACTTTAAAGAGGTGTATAATGATTCTGAGCCGGTTGGGAGGAGCTAGTTGTTCCGGGCACTGGAAGGAGCTGGTGGAGAGCCAGGATAACCACAGCTACACATGGTGGCTGTGGGCTCCGAATGTCTGCGTGTGACTCTCTACATTCCCCAACCCCTCTTCATTAGCTCAAATACTTGAACAAATTACTTAATTCTCTGTGTCATCCTTTCCTGTAAAATGTGATTATTGTAAGGGTTACATGAGATCGTGTATATGATACAATGTGTACCACATAGTAAATGTCCAATAAATATTTTCTGTTGACATTTATTATTGCACTAAGTTTAGCTCTGAGCATCCTTACAGCCAAAAGCAAAGTGAGTTCGTTGTTCAGTAAAAAGAATAATAAGATACGAATCGTAGATACTTACATAGCACTTACCATGTGCCAGGCCCTGTTCTAAGGTACTTTATATATCTTAAAATATGTTGATGAGAAACAAGTCTTCTTTGATCACTTTTGATTGAATTCTGGGAGGAATTTATCAACAATTTATTCCATTTTTCAGAAAATTGTCATGCCCATTTTTCAATAAGGAAACTGGGATTCAGAGAATAAACAATATCCAGTACTCAATATCCAATAAACAATATCCATGAAGACCCCACCTCCAGGAAGTGGTCAAACTGAGATTGGAACTGAGCCCTATTGACTCTACATTCTTTTCCGCTATACCAGAAAGCCTTTCCAGAAGTCTCTGTTGAATCTGAATGCACTCCTTTAAGACATACTTTACCCTAGGCATGCACTGCAAGGCTTGACTTTAGGACTCTTGTGATATACATGCATATAAATATATTTATTTGTAAGAGTTTACAGTTGAAGACTTTTTTTTTTTTTTAGATCCAGGGTCTCACTCTGTTAGCCACGCTGCAGTGCAGTGGCACAATCATAGCTCACTGCAGCCTTGAACTGCTTGGCTTAAGAAATCCTCCTGCCTCAGCCTCCCAAGTAGCAGGTACTACAGGCATGAGCCGCCACGCCTGGCCGAGTTGAAGACTTTTTTTAACCAAGAGCATAAACACAGCAGAAGTGTACCCAACAGATTTTTGCTTTGATGATCATACCTTGAATTCATAAAATGACACTCATTGAGGAATGATTTACTGGGTCATGTCCACAACCGTTGGTGGTGTGAGAATTCCTGAGCCAGTGGTGTCCCTGTACAGCCCTGGAGGTCCTGAGAGGATGGTACAGGTCACAGCCAAGGCTGGCGACACCACCATGGGGGGTCTTACTGGTGACACCTTGATTATAATGAGTCTTAGTTGTTTACATAATTTGGTAGCAAGTGTTTGAAAACACTAATTGCAAAGTTGCAACAATTTACAAGTGTTACGTGCTAAAATACTTTTTCATTATTGGAGTTAAAACATCTAAATACTAGAAATAATTCAAAATGGGTTTGGTCCATTCAAAACATTCTGGTAAAAGCTCTTCCTCGTGTGATCAAGCAGAAGATAGCTGCCTTGTAGGCGGTCATGTTACCGATTGTTGTAAGGAATGACACGTTAATTTTCCAATCCATGTTTTAAATATAATGTGAATTGATTTATACTTATTTTCTCCCTTTGTCTGGGTTGGCATTGCTCATTCTAGGGAGGCTTAAATGGCTTGTATCACCTTAAAATTATTTACACCTGAAGCCTCAGATAGGTAAAATGCCCAGATGAATAAATGCAAATAAATCAAGTTAATTTATTAAGTGGCAGGATGATAAAGCTGTGTTGAATAAGTGTCATATAAGCATCTACTAGTTTTCCCCTTTCTAAAAGAAGAGAAGGGCGATTTTGTTTGATAACAGCACTACATGGAATATATTTAGAAATGTAGAGAAAAGCACAACGTTCAGTGCATGCCACTGACTAATTATACTGTCTCGAACAAGTCAATCTGTGCCTGCCCTGGAGTCCTCCCTTTTAAAATAAGAGAATGAATGTAAAAATGTTTGGCTTCTTTGAGATTCAGCGTTCTATAATAGGTCTTCCATGTCTTTTAATATATGCAACACCAAGAACAAACAAACGAAGGCAGAATTTTGCTAACTCCATCTTTTCTCTCTTTTTTTCTCCAGACTATGTCAGAGAGTCACAATGACCTTGCCCGGTAACAGTACAACCTCGCCTTTGTTTGCAAACGTCAGCTCTTCCTGGCTGCACGGCCCCTCCGAAGCAGGGCTGCCCCCAGGGACGGCCACTCATTTTGGCAGCTACAACGCTTCTCTAGCAGCTGGGAATTTCTCCTCTCCAAATGGCACCGCCGATGACCCTCTAGGAGGTCACACCATCTGGCAAGTGGTCTTCATCGCGTTCTTAACGGGCATCCTGGCCTTGGTGACCATCATTGGCAACATCCTAGTAATAGTATCATTTAAGGTCAACAAGCAGCTGAAGACAGTCAACAACTACTTCCTGCTAAGCCTGGCTTGTGCCGATCTGATTATAGGTGTCATTTCGATGAATCTGTTTACTACCTACATCATCATGAATCGATGGGCTTTAGGGAACTTGGCCTGTGACCTCTGGCTTTCCATTGACTATGTGGCCAGCAATGCCTCCGTCATGAACCTTCTGGTCATTAGCTTTGACAGGTATTTTTCCATCACGAGGCCACTCACCTACCGAGCCAAACGAACAACAAAGAGAGCCGGTGTGATGATAGGTCTGGCTTGGGTCATCTCCTTTGTCCTTTGGGCTCCTGCCATCCTGTTCTGGCAGTACTTCGTAGGAAAGAGGACTGTGCCCCCCGGGGAGTGCTTCATTCAGTTCCTCAGCGAGCCCACCATTACCTTCGGCACGGCCATCGCTGCTTTTTATATGCCTGTCACCATTATGACTATTTTGTACTGGAGGATCTATAAGGAAACCGAAAAACGTACCAAAGAGCTTGCCGGCCTGCAAGCCTCTGGGACAGAAGCAGAGGCGGAAAACTTTGTCCACCCCACAGGCAGTTCTCGAAGCTGCAGCAGTTACGAACTCCAACAGCAGAGCGTGAAACGCTCCACCAGGAGGAAGTACGGCCGCTGCCACTTCTGGTTCACCACCAAGAGCTGGAAGCCCAGCGCCGAGCAGATGGACCAAGACCACAGCAGCAGCGACAGCTGGAACAACAACGACGCAGCCGCCTCCCTGGAAAACTCCGCCTCCTCCGACGAGGAGGACATTGGCTCGGAGACGAGAGCCATCTACTCCATCGTGCTCAAGCTTCCAGGACACAGCACCATCCTCAACTCCACCAAACTGCCCTCCTCGGACAACCTGCAGGTGCCCGAGGAAGAGCTGGGGATGGTGGACTTGGAGAGGAAAGCCAGCAAGCTGCAGGCCCAGAAGAGCGTGGACGATGGAGGCAGTTTTCCAAAAAGCTTCTCCAAGCTTCCCATCCAGCTAGAGTCAGCCGTGGACACAGCCAAGACTTCTGACATCAACTCCTCAGTGGGCAAGACCACGGCCACTCTACCTCTGTCCTTCAAGGAAGCCACGCTGGCCAAGAGGTTTGCTCTGAAGACCAGAAGTCAGATCACCAAGCGGAAAAGGATGTCCCTCATCAAGGAGAAGAAGGCAGCCCAGACCCTCAGCGCCATCTTGCTTGCCTTCATCGTCACCTGGACCCCCTACAACATCATGGTTCTGGTGAACACCTTTTGTGACAGCTGCATCCCCAAAACCTATTGGAATCTGGGCTACTGGCTGTGCTACATCAACAGCACCGTGAACCCCGTGTGCTATGCCCTGTGCAACAAAACATTCAGAACCACTTTCAAGATGCTGCTGCTTTGCCAGTGTGACAAAAAAAAGAGGCGCAAGCAACAGTACCAGCAAAGACAGTCGGTCATTTTCCACAAGCGCGTGCCTGAGCAGGCCTTGTAGGGTGAAGTTTTATCCATAGCAGTGACAAAACGCACACATCAACCCACAAACCTTAGGAGGAGGAGGAGGAGGAAGGTGAGGGTGGGGGTGATTCCTGGTGATGATAAAAATGTTTTTTATCACCCAGATTTGAAAGAAGCTGCCTGTTTACTGATCCATTGAATAAACCCATTTTAATATAAAAAGTCAAATACCAATTCAGCAAAAAGAAAAAAAAAAGCATACTACTGAATATAAAGAAATATATTCTGAAATAGACTTTAAGTGTTTTTTTTTTTTTCTTAAAGAAGAAAAAAAATATTGCTTCACAGCAATTATACACCCAAATTGATTAGCCTGGGTCTTTTCATTCCCATTAGCTTTGGAACCTCAGATGAGCGTAGCTGGCCCAGTTGCCACGTTGTTTCCAAGGATCCCAGCGTTGTTGATCCAGACTCCACGTGCAACGGAGCAGCTAGTGAATCTACGGTTCTGAATTCTTTCATACCTTGCAAAGCTGAAATCTTCTTGTCCCAATAGAGCTTCCTGTCTTCTCTTTGGTGTGTTTGTTAAACTCTATTTGTGGACTTGATTCTTGATTCTTGCAAAGTATTGTTTTGTGCAGTTCAAGTTTCGTACAAATAAAAATACATAAGTGTATATATATATGTGTGAGTTCCGCACGCACACACACACACTGTATATAATATAACGGGAAACACTGAACTGGCCAATTACTCCTGCAATAGACACTTTCAGTACTTTGGTCACTGAAGTTCTCTAGGATCCTAACACAACCTAAAAGTGAAATACGCCCAGTTTAATGGTTTTGAAACTGGAGCTGTTTTCCACAAACCACCCTTGAAGAATATTGGGTAGAGAAGAGCCAGGCCTTCCCGGCAGGCCTGTGCAGAGTAGACGGGCTACTCTGGCTTGGCCAGACTTCGAGTGTCAGCAGTCTCCTTTGTTGACATCTCTCTCAACAGAGCTAAATCAGGGCCCCTCTGAGCTCAAAGAATGAGCCACACCCACGTTTGAATTTAATCATGCAGATCCGAATGTGTCAAAGCAAAATTTCTGCCATCTAAACTGCTTGAAACTCAATAGTAGTGTCACCTTTGAATGTCTTATGCAGCAATATATATATATATATTATATATATGGCAGAGCAAAAAGAAATGTGACAAAGAATGAAAGAGAACAGCGAATTGAATTCTTGCTACCTGGCACCTTCTAAAAGAAAATAGGGCTTGCACCTTTATTACTTAGCTATGGCCAGTGCTTTCTGGCCATCTTTGCAAAACCTTTCCCCAGGACTAGGTAAGGATTTAGGAAGTTAAGTTATATGTCCTCTAAAGAGAGAATGACACTTTCGAAAGGAAATGCTTCAAATTGGTTTCCTTACACTTTGCAAAAATAGTTTTGCATTATCTTTTGAATTGACCAAAACGTTCAATGTTTTATTTGGGGGAGGGGCTGGGCTGCTGTCGTTGTCATGTCGTTGTTGCTGCTGTAGTTGTTGGGGTTCCTTCTTTTCCTTTTGCTGGGGCCGTGTGGGGAGCGGGAGGGGAGGGAGGTGGGAGGGCCGCGAAGAAATCTTCCCTTTGTACAGGGCATCCGTGTTGTGCACCCAGAGCTGGGGTAGAAGCTGCTTTTGTGTTCAGTGTGGGGTGGTGTTTACAAACAACTTTGACAACAGTGGAAGTGTACTCAGTTGTGTCTGTGTATCTGAACTATTTAATTTCGTGTTATGTTTATATGAAGAAATATTTATGGATACTTCACCAAGTGTTTATTTAATGTTGATAAATATTACTCTTCAGTCTTCAGCCGTGGTGTCCTTTGAAAGTGATTCTTTAAAGTCCACTTGAGCAATGAATAGAATATATTGAGCTTTCATGTGGCTTAAGAAGAAAAATGTCGTCCTGTTGGCATCAGCAAGTATCTAACTCTAGGTAATAAAAAGGCAACTGTCACTTCAACCTAAATGTTTAAAACCACTCTTTAGTCGCACCTGATGGGAACTGAACAAAGCCACCCTCCACCATTGTGTTTGAAATCATATTCCAAGGGGGGAAAGAAATCAAATCAGCAAAATTGTGAGAATCATTTTTTTTTTGGCCCACATTCAACCAAAGAACAAGGAAAAACAGAGACTATTTTCTAACATGTATAGCAAACCACAGAATGTTGTATTATCCACCTGTGAAACGTCTAGTGAGCAACTGCACCTATATTTTATTACTCAAGTTGGCCTGGCACTAATAAATGTGTGAATGCTTATTCAAGTGTCCCAATACTTCAGTAATTCCCATCTTTTTGGAAACTCTCATCCTGTCTCCCTTCCAAAAGGGCTGTTTCCTATATATATTTTTTTAAAAATAAAAAAACAACTAGAGAGAATTAAATTTGAGAAAAGGAGCAACCCTGAACTTTGGCAGAACTCTAAGAGTTGATTACAATTCTACTTAAACATCATTATGTCCTGATCCTTGTCCTTCTATGATGCCAACATTGGCAGAAAAGAAAGAAATCCAAGAGTCTAGATCCCCTTTTTTACTACTGGTTTTATTATATAGTTGTTTTTAAGCCTCTTATAGATGAAAGCTGCTTTTAAATACTATCTGCTGAATGTTTATGGAAAGGTATGTCCAACTCTTGGGTTGTTTTCAGAGAAGGAGAACAAGCAAAATAGATTCTTTAGAATATGAAGAATTTTGAAGTATAATTGAAGATGTCATGAGTGTTTATCACTGGACATTAGTGACACATGCATTTCTCAAAGGGCTTGTCATTAGAGGAGATATCCAGCATTTACATAAGATTAAGATATCTTTATCCCCAAACTGGGAATCAAATTATCTCATAGCATACGAACGAGGTTTGCAGCGATTTTGGCATTATCCACTTTAATTGAAAGAATAAGAATTGATCAAGAATTGCTCAAGCCTAAAATAAACCACATGTGGAGAGCATCTCTCTCTCTCTCTCTCTCTCTCTCTCTCTCTCTCTCTCTCTCTCTCTCTCTCTCTGTCACATGCACACACATCTCTGTTCTCCAGGCCTTGCCAGTTAGAAGTGAGCTGTCTAGTCATCTGCTCCCCTCAACTTTGCTCTCCATTGCCCATCACCTGCCTGTGGCCTCTCTGCTCCTTTCTGATCCTAATCACTCTCTGCCTCTTAAGCCCAGCCTCCACTCTCTACATAGGTTCCATTTTTAACATGGGATATATAATAATTCTAGATTCCGCAACAGGAAATAAAATCATACACATTAGCTGCTGCAGTGGCTAAAGATCTGGAAGGCGTGTCAGCGTTCCCTGTCGCCCTTCCTGTGGTGCACACGGGGGACAGGAGCCCCTCTGTGAGTGGAGGCAGAGAAGCAGAGGCAGAGCTCTGCTGTGAGGTCGGCAGCTTCAGCTCTGCCTCAAGGAGGGACACAGTGGAGAAGCCCGAGGCAGACTGTAGTGAGACCCGGGGTCACCGAGGGTGTCCTGTACCCTCTGAGTAGGGACAATTCAAAGGTGGGGACATGCCATTGAGAAACGGACAGTGTGCCGCTGGGAGCTTCAGAGAACAAGTGCAGGAAGCACAGTATGATCACAGAAGCACTGAATTTGGTATGAGGAACACTGAGTCCTTCTCCGGGCGCTGTCACTGTCTAGTTGCATGTCCTCAGGCATACCTGTCCCTTCTCTGTTCTCTCCTTCATGCTCAAACTAAGCAACAACACCAAAGTATATCTAATCTGCTTTCCGATAGCAAACAGGTCAAAACTGAGGTCGCTAGCTACCATGATAAATGTAAAATGGTATACCTGGTGAATGCCTGAAAGTTTCCAATTTTATATGCCCATGAAGTTATTTATTTACTATATTTCAACACAACAAAAATCTAAGGAGCTCTTGAAATGTGTTGGTAAATCCAGAGTCATATTGTTTCAAATACCACTCCAACCTGGCACCATCAGCTGAGGTCTGGCAACCTTACAAATAGAGTTTCTGGGTAGCCATGTGTTTTGATTTTTCAATAGTATTTCTCATAAAAGGACTGAAACTATATAGAGTATAACACTCAAAAGTTATCTTTTCTTCAGTTTAAACAACCCTACTTCTACCACCTCCTCTGAAAGATCATTTTTCTGCAATGCAATGTGCAACAAACTTGTTTAAAACAGTATTAATTCCAGCATTAATAGGTGCAAGGACAGTTCCACTACTTCCTTTCTACAGACTTAAGTCACGCTCTCTCTTCTTTTGTTTTCATGGCTCTAAATATTCAGCCTCCACCAGGATTAATGCTATGTGAATAAGTATTACAGACCTAAGAGATGGGCTTCAAGGGTGGTAACCCAGTGCTCTTCGGAAGTGGAGAATTCCATTTCCTTTTTCTGGCTTTAGGGTTAGGTTACTGTCTAAGAGAAGAAGCTCATGTTAAGATAGTGAGAATGAATAAAGAAGACCAAGTCCACAAAATGACGATACTCAACATAAGTTTGTATTAATAACTGCACAATGTTTTGTTTTAATAACGAGCAAGTATTAGTATATTGTTAGACACACATTGCACCCACAGCTCCACGCACAGAGACGGACAGTGCACTTGGATGTGTGGATGTAGACAGCGAATGCTTTGCTCTAACACTAGGGCTACGGTTGTTCTAGCAGAACCACAGAGACTCAGCACAGAGTTCTGACACTACTGCTCTGGCCTGGGCTGGGACCACCCCAAATAATCACCCAGAGATCCAAGGATGTTCACGTCTCAGTTGCATAAGACAGTCTGCAAAAAAAGTAAACGGAAAAGAGGTCCACACTTTTAACTGCAAGGAAGTGTTAGTAAATCTTTTCTCACCCAAATTAAAATCCAGTAACCCCATCTTAAACTAAAAAGATTATCTCCCAAGTATCACAGTATCTGGTAAACAGCAGGGATTCAATAAATTTCATCAAATATTTAATAACCACTTCATTAGTTAAGATAACAAATATTATCAAAACTCAGTGCCCATCAATGTCCCATGCTGCTGCAGTCAGAGTATTTAGTCGGAAAAGGAAAAATGGTTCGTAAATAAGATGGCAATCTAATAAAATATCACTGAGCAATACAGGGTGAAATATTTTAAATAGATTTGAGATAATGAATAAATAATTTACGAGTCCAGAAAAGAAAAAACAAACTCTCTTATTTTATTCCAAGAACTCAGAAACTTTTTTGCTAGATTGGTCAACAAAGAGAAACTCTACTTGTTGCTTGCCTTAGGAAGAGAAATATTGGGAGGGCCTAGAGAGTTCATAAACATAAGTTTTCTGTTTGTGCAAGTGAAGATCTGTAGCTTGGCTTAAAACATCCTTGCATGTAGTTTTGCTTGGCATGGAAAGTTATTAGGAGAGAATTCTTTATCCTGTTCTGCAAGCAATTAAACAAAAGCTCTGTTTTCTATTCATTTTCCTCTAGTACATGGGCATTCACAACCTCCTATGTACAACACTTCAGACAAAATTCCTCTGGGATTCTGCTTAGTGCTATGTGAGGGCCACATTTTGAGCAAGGTCTTTCTGTCTTTTACATATGGGGACTGTCACCAAGTTTGGTACAGACCGGAAGGGTCATTACATTAAAGTGGGCTTCCACGCTGGTAAATCAGCACACTGATTTCTCTTGACAGGAAGCTTTTGGGGAAATGTCTAAGAATTGTTTAGAAATGCACTTGGGTAGGTAGAGAAACGGCTGTCCAAAAACAGATGGGTGTATATTTGCTTTGTAAGCAAGGGGCATGTATCATACTCGCATCTAACACAGTGTCCACATCTTTGCCAAAGGCACTGAATTTTACCTTTTTTTTATTACCTCGTGGCCAGCACTTCCTCAGTAGGCATTTCAGGTGTGTCAAAACCCTTTTCATTCTTTCTCCTGAAAAAAAGTCAATCGTCTGTACTATAAAATGATGCCTGCAACTTTGTGGTGAATATTACCCCCAAGTTTAACAGTGAAATAAGTAAATAAAACTATTATTGAACAAAGAATGTGGTTTGCCTTTATTTTAATCTGAGGTCTATAATACAGCAGCAGCTTTTTATTGTATGAAAGGTTAGAATTCATTGAAGGGATCATTCTGAAGCAGACCGTTCAGTTTCATTGACTTCTATTTGTTTTCTACATACAACAGAACTTTCTTCAACAACCATCATTGTACTATAACAATGCAAAATACTTCTAATTGTCTTTTTAGAAGTTTGTGTTATGCACGTGTAAACTGAGTCTGCACATGTAGCCATAATTCCAAGAGTGCATGTGAAGAAAAATATTTATCTGTATATATATACACATAGAAGAGGCATTTTCCTTGTTTTTTTTTAAAGAAATGCTTATCTTCTTTCTTTTGAGTTGTTTTTGTTTCCTTTGAACCCACCAAAAAGTGTTTTCCCACTGGGGAAAAAAAAATCAAGCTTCATATTTTATTGCTCTGACTTTAAAATTATGAGAAGCATCGGTACAAACTGAAGTTCCTCTGGGAAAAAGACATGACATTTTTCTGAATGTCATGCTTGGCTACTTTATGGCTATTTTGCTGTTTCACAGCCTGTCCCATAGAAACCAACCATGGTCTCTAGTGCAAAACCTTGCTGACTTCATCCTGCAAGAGCAAGAAAGACCATGCATGCTCTCTCTCTCTCTCTCTCTCTCTCTCTCTCTCTCTCTTTCTGTCAGCTACCAATGTATCTTTTTCTTTCTTTATCTCATCTCTTTGATCTCTCTCTCCCTCACAAATTTGTTTGCCTGTCATTAAATCATCTTCAATTTACAATTTACACACGTGCTCCCTGGAGCATTGCCCAGCCCCTCTCTGTGTTGCCATTTCATCTTACTGTCGTCACCCCTTAGCTCAATGTAGGTGGCCAGAAAAGAAACTGCTTTTCTTACTATGCTCCGATAATACTTCTTCATGAAACTCATACTGATGTTGAAACCAGAGGAGTTTACTATTGTGTTAAACTCTTCCTTAATCTGCCACATACATTTATTCAACATAAAATGTAACTATAGAAACAAACATTGGCCGGCAGTATGGAAAATTAATAAATCATAAGAATATATACGTTAATGTTGAGAAGATCAACCGAGTATGAGCTGATTTTTAAATGAAAAGTGTTTTGATGGGAGGTGATAAATAGATTTTGGGAGAGAGGGGAGATTGTCACTCTCTTTTACAAATGGTTACGTGGGGAAGGAATTGTGTAAAATATGACCAACCGGTTGGACTTAAATATTTGCTCCAATTATTTAACATTTTCTTTGAGTGAAATGAGACATTTCACCCTTGATATAGATGTTATCTAGTCTCTCGTAGGAGCTATATATTTCTAGTGAAAATTAATAATAATACTTTAAACTATCCAGCATATTTTTAAAAAACAATAAAAATTAACAAAAATTAAGCAATGAGCATGCATCATCTTTTATTAAGAGTATATATGTGTGTATACATATATATACACACGTGTATATATATATACACGCACGCATAACATTTTTTTGAAAAGGTATCCTATTGCCCAGAGCATTTGTAGAGTTAGAAAGAGAATGCAGCCAGCTGCTGTTTAGGGGAAACAGAAGTTCCTTGATCTAATTATAGTCATTCTTGGGCATTTTTGCTTACTGCCCCTTCACTATAATTTTTGCTTCTGTTTCTTGAAGATGTCATGTGCATATTTTAGTGGAATTTGCCATTCTTTATGAGAATTAACCAACAGCTTGCATGTTATGAAAAGGCACAAGCATCATTTATAGTAATAGTCTGTCAAAGACTACTCCATTTCCATTATGTGGAAGATATTGATGAGAATGTTGTTGGAACAAGAGCCTCAGATTGTGGAAACTCTCCCACGTTCTTCAACATTGTGTTTCTAAAGAGTATTTTAGCCGCGGTTTATAAGAGCAGAATTACTAGCAATCTTGAAACAGAGTGGAGAGTTCTCTAAGGCTCCAGATAGCTAGTGAGAGACGTTGCTGAGATTTCAACTCATCTCTCCACTCCCCGCCCCCAAGTTTTTATTCTGCCTATTTTGACGCCTTTCATTTGCCAGTGAGCTATATGAAATGTTTGAGAAATCAGAAATATCTGTAGGAGGAAAAGAAAAACCGTCCCTCCAAAAACCCAGATGCTTCTACAAGCTACATATTTTGATTCGGATGTGGTGAGTATCTTATGGTTCCCATATGCTGACTGTGTGAACCTAAGTAGACCAAAGATGAGTAAGATACACCTGGACCACACATGGGCTCTGAGACTCTGGCAACCCCCAAAACATGATGAGCTGGTCAGCATGTAAGCTAAGACTCACAAAACAAATGATGCTTGCATCAATCTTTTTTTGATAGGTGTCTTAGTTTTCCTTGTAATACTTAAAAAATGATTGCATCATACGTCTCTTCATTGAGTTTCTCTCCATTCTAGACACTGCAGTGGACTGCGCTATTTATATAAATGTATTATATATATATTTTTGAACTCAACTTATAATACTGCTCCTTAGCCATTTTTCCAAATTTTATGAATTGACACGCTTTCTCTTTAATTATACTCTATTCTCTTTATCCTTACAAAAAGCATTGCATGTTGGTTTAAACTTCAGGACTTCAAGTCACATTGCCTCATATAACTCCTTTCTCTGCAGCAGTTTGACCTTTTCAAGTATAGAACTTTCTAGGACAAAACCAGCCACAAAAGAAAATACATATATATGTAGTGTATTTCTACAATAGATTACTACGCAGCAATAAAAGAAACAAGCTACTGATGAACACAATGAAATTGAGGAGTCTCAAAAACATCGTTTTAGACCTTTCACAAAGGAAAATACAAAAGGTCAGTAAACAGGGACACAGTGCTCCTCATGATTAGCCATCAGGAAAACCAAAACTAAAACCATAATATAGTACCAACAAACAAATTAGAAGGGCTAAAAATTAAAGACTAATGACACCAAACATCGGTGAGGATGTGAGATGACAAGAACTCTCATATAGAGCTTGTAGGAGTGTAAATTATTCAATCACTTTGGTGGTTTCTTATAAACATATACCTGCCTTATAATCCAACAATTCCAATTCTGAGAATTTATCCAAGAGAAATAAAACAGATGTCCACAAAGACACTTTTACCAGAACGTTCATAACCTATTTATTTGTAACAGCTCCAAATAGGAAATAGCCCAAATATCCATCAATTGGAGAATAGCCAAGCATATAAATGTGCGATATTTGTACCATAGAACATAGAACACCCCTCAGCAATAGAACAAACTATTGATAAATGCAATAGAATTCATGAATCTCAAAAACATCACGGGATACAGAAAAAGTCAGACACGAAAGAGCACCTAAATTACAATTCCCCTTCCCACCATTGAATGTCTTTGTGTCTTTGTCAAGAAACAGTTGCTGTGTAAGTATGAATCTATGTCTGGATTCTCTTCTGTTCCTTTGATCAATACGTCTATTGATATGCCAATACCGCACCATTTTGATAACTGTAGTTTTCTAGTACGTCTTGAAATCAAATAATGCAATTCTTCAATTTAGTTCTTTAAGATTATTTGGACTATTCTAAGTCTTTCAGAAATGCATGTTAAAATACTGCAAGCTTTGGTCACCTTTTATTTAGAATTGAAGTGATAATCACTATTTTGTACTAAATATATACTACAATGAATTATTAATAGAAATTACCTAATTAAATTAAATGTTGATTTCCATCTCTCTCTCTCTCTTCTCCTTTTTTTTCCCTCCCTTGAAATCTAAGACTTGTATAAGACAAAAGAGCCTTTCCTTTTGCGGCTTTTCATTGAGTTATATTTAAATCCAAAAGAAGAAGATAAGAAAACTAAAATAAGCAGAAGAGAAGAATTTTGCTATAAACTTTTACTGTCTTCCCACTAGTTATATTTTTAAACTTTACCATTGTAGGATTCCATAATTCAGGTCAACGATCAATTATTTGGCTGACTTTGTTACCTGACCAGTTTTACAATGAGTATTGTGAACTAAAATAAAATCTTAAGACTCAGCCCCCACCGGCTGACTGAATGGACTCCCTCTTGGCCAAGAGGATATCCTAAAACTAAATTGCTTGCCACCATGAGGGAGGTCAGAGATGCCTCATCATGCCCCCCTCCTTCTTAGAGACATCCTTTGTAACCCATTAACAGGCCTAAGGTTGTGCAAGATAAACCTGCAGGTCCTCAATTTACAAAACAAACATATGTCCAGTGGCTTGTCTCTGATTAACAGCTCCTTATCTTAGAACATTCCAAGCCTTTAGACAAAGCTTCCTGTCTTTAGCCAATTACAAGTCAAAGAATCTTTAAACCTACCTATTACCTGTAAGTACCCCTGCACCTTTGAGATGGCCAACCTTTTGGGGCCAAACTAATGTATGCCTCCCACGTATTGATTTATGACTTTACCTGTAACCCCTGTCTCCCTGAAATCTAATAAAATCCAACTGTAACCCAGCCACACCGAGTCCACTTGCTCAAGGCTTCTTGGCCGTGGCTCCAGGTCATGGTCCTCAAATTTGGCTCAGAATAAATCTCTTTAAAATTATTTTACAGAGTTTGGCTTTTTTTCTGTTAACAATGTTCACACCCCTTTGCCTTCTTCACACATGCTAGCTAACCGGAATGCTGCGAGGGAATTAGGGTTCCCAGGGCTGGCTGAGCACCAAACGCACCTAGAGATTATTTTACACATCTGTTGGGCTCAAAACCCCTATATCAGTATTTTTAAGTACCCTAACCAATCCCTGTGCAGCCAGAGTTTGAAGAACCAGAACACGAACTTCCTTGTCCTTAATGACTCAGGTCATGGAGTGTTGGGGAGAAACTGATGGTGCCCAGAAGAGTGGATCAACAAGTCTCAGGAAGGAAAGGTAGACTTATGAATATCCTTAGTAATAAATGGTGTCCCACCTACCCTTAAATCAACTTAGGAAACAGTGATGCAATCAATATACCAAATCAGGAGAGGAGCCAGCGATTTCAGGGAGAAGGAATAAGAGGGGCACATTCAAGGAGGATTGAAGGCCAGAAGCAAAGTTGTGGGGCGATCTGATTGTCTCCTGGGGCCTCAGCAGATGGAAATGGTGACAAAGGAGCTCTCAGAGAGGAGCCAGGGGTCAGAGACAGGGCAGAAAACAGCCCTTTGTCTGTGTGATATTTATGTCAGCTTCAAAATGTCACTGTAAGATGAGCAATGTGAACAACTTTTTTCTCCTTATAGCAACGAAAGTTAAGCAAATGTAGATTGTTCTTCTTATAGTGTCCTTTTAATGCTTTTGAGCCTGGTAAATATTTCCTTACTCTTCAAAACCAAGTATTTGAATGAAAATTCAGTGCAAATACACATAATCAAGACCCCAAAATAGGAGTGTTTTACACACAAAAAAAGTTTGTTTCTCTCATATATAAGGCTGAATGTAGGTGAGCCATGAAATCCTCATAGCCCAAGTTCCTTCTAACCTTACCATTTCGTTGTTCTTAGAGGTACTCAACCTCTTGATTCAGGATGGCAGCCAGCACACCAGCTATCATATCTGCATTCCAAATAGCAGAATAAAGAAAAGAACCAAGGATAAAAGGGCATGTTGCACAAAGCATCTATCTTTTAAGGAAGGATCTCATTATCTAGCACATGATGCTTCTGCTCCATTGACCACTTGGCCATAATTTAGTCACATGACCACACCCATGACACACAGCGGAGACTGGAAAATGTCACACCATATTTATTCTGAGCCATCATACTCCCAGATAAAATCAAACATTTTATTACTATGGAAGAAGAAAACTGTGGAGAGTGGGAGGAAACCACTTATGTCAGTCACATCTCGTTAAGAGTTAACCTAGGGAAATCATAAGTCATGACATCAGTGATATAGAATATCACCCACCTCAACATCTGTATTTTTAATAGTTACATTAACACCAGCTGCAAAAACCAAGAGACCTCTTCCCCATTTCAGTGTCCTGACATGACAGATGTTTATTGCTCATTCGCCTGACGGTCCAAGCAGGTGTTTCTCGTTGTTTTTTTAAATTATTATTATTATTTCAGGATATTATGAGGATACAAACATTTTGGTAACATTTTATGTCTTTGCCTCACCCAAGCGAGGATTAGAGGCATGCCCTTCCCCTCTACAATTCTCACCATGCTCACCGCATCCATTAGTTGTGAGTTTACCGCCCCCCGCCCAACCCCCTAATCCCTGGAGAATATTACTACTGTGTGAGCACCATAGTGTTGACCAGTGGTGTTTCTCGCTGATGGGCAGTTTTCTTCCCCACGCCATTCAGACAGACTTCTTCCATTTTGTCAGAATTCAGCCAGCAGATGGGGGCAGAGAGCACAGAGCGGGCATGGCCGCATCTCACAGTCATAACCCAGAAGTGACACACATCACTGCCACTCACATCCCGTTGGCTACACCTCAGTGATCCGGCCATACACAGTGCAAGGTGTCCAGGAGGTGTCTTTCTCATGCCGTCTGGCCTCCTCTTCCTTTTTGGATCTGGTCTCCTCTTCCTAGTCCAGTCTCACCTCCTCCTCCTCTTCTGGTCTGGTATATTCCTCCTCTTCCTGATCTTCCAGTCTGGCTCCCTCTTCCTCATCGGGTCTGGTCTCCTCTTCCTCATCTGCTCTGGTCTGGTCTGCATGACTTGCACACACCTTGTCTCTGATGACTGAGCCACCTGATCCTGCCACTCTTCATACCCCCTACTGTCCTTTGCAGCAATAAAGTTCAGCCACGCACAGAGCTCTTCAAGGACGCTGGTGCCTCCCCCCTTACCAATGCGCTTCTTAATGGTGCGATGAAGGGAGTGAGCTGTGGTTCCTTCAGCAGGCGTGATGAGGGATGGCTGAGCACAGTGCACACCATGGATCCATTCCAACCTTCCCACCTTGTGCATTCTCACTCCTCCTCTCTTCCTCAGTAGTAGGGCAGGAAATTCCAGGATTCTGACCCCATTAACTGTAGGCCACCCTAGAGGCCAGATAGCAACACCACCAGCAGATGGTCAAGCCAGTACAATGGACCCAATTCCAAAGTGAGCACACTTGCCTCAGTGAATTCAGTCCAGCGAAGACCTTTATTTTGTTCCTTGGTCCACCTCCCTAGGACCCCCTCCCGTGCCTGCTGCCCAAGCTTTCGCCAACACAGACCTGCAAGATCGGGGAAGCTTTCAGGGTATAGTCAGTCTCCTCCACAGCAGCCCTTGTAACTCTCTTTCCTGGCTATGTTAACATCTGCCTTTAGATCTACCCTTTATTATGGACGCCTGTCAGTGCAGAGCAGCAGGTCAAGAAGTTCCTTCCTCATATAGACCACCTTCTCCCTGAGCAGAGCATGAATCTGGAAAGACAGACAAAAGTATCTGTACATCAAACCAACAACAGATTATAAAGAAGCCATAAAAACCTTTGGGGGTTAATGGATACGTGCACATTGCCCTAAATACAATGATGGTTTCATAGATATATGCATATGTCGAGACTCATGAAATCGTGCACTTTAAATCTTTGTGGTTTATTGCTACATCAATTATACTTCAAAAAGCTGAAAGAAATTTAAAAACTAACGTGCCTTGGAAGAGAGCTAAGTTCTTATCATTATGCAATACTATATAAATCACTCTTATTTCAAAAAATATAACAAAGTCATAATGAGGTACCATGATAGACTAGAAAAATCGCATATAATGAGGCACATGAACTAAGGTCCGTCAAGTACATAAGTTGGAATTTAATATAGTGAGGTAATTTTTATTCCCCAATTTCTTTCTTACCATTCTAAAACACCAAATTTAAAATGCTATCTGAGTGAAAAAAATCAACATCAAATGCATAAGTATTAAGAAAATCGTAAGGTCCTTAGAAGCAAATGACAATATGGTATCAAAAGTGAAAGGAATGAGGACTGTAAAAATCTTATTTTTATAAGAAATTTACCCTTTTCAGAAAAATTCTCATTAAATTTAAAAGGCAAGTTTTGGGTTAAAATCAAAAACTATTCTTGGCCTTAAATTTCTACAGTGGAACCGCAACTCATGTAGTTTATTTGTAGGTTATATTAAGGAATAATATGAAGACATTAAAATCATATTTTGAAAAGCACTAAATGGCATGGATAAGTGTTCATAACAAGTGAAAAAGTAACTGACAATACAAGATGGTCCCATTGTTGGAAAAACTCTGTATATAAATTTAGAAGAATGTATACACATACATTGGGTGTGGTAGTGTCAAATTTCCTCAAATGGTTATCGTTTCTATAATCAGAAGGATTACGGCCATGTGCTTTGGTTTGATGCACTATTTTCTTTAATACAATCCATAGCTGTAATGTAGACCATGTATTCACAGCACATCCCTCCCTGCAGCTGCTGCTGGGCCTGTGAGACCCCAATTAAGTCTCTGTTTTCTGCCTTGAAATTCAGGGTCTTACTCAGGTGTTCAGTGAATACCCACTGAAATTCTGCACTTGGGAAGACACCTGTTTTTTTATAATGTAAAATGAAAACACGAAGAATTTTACTAGAAGAGGGAAAGATCATATGGAAATTGGTTTTGAGCCTAGAATAAGCATATGGGGGTATGTCAGTTTGAATGTCTTCCTCTTTTGCCATCAGAACAAGGGAGCCCCTCGGCATTCATGCCATTTTCCTGTGCAGCCACCAGAGGACAGTGTGGGACTGCTTATGACAATGACATTGATCCACTTCAATACTTTTACAGGCTAGCATTCAGAATGAGTTTTATCATCTTAGAGAATATTTTTTTATTGTTTATTTGCTATTATCCTTTAATATCATTTGGAAATAATGAAAATTTCATACATAATCAAATATAAGGTTATCCCACTAACAGGAAGATGTGTGTCCTTACACATGCAGACATGTAAAATTATGAATGAATGAGTGAAGCTGGATCTTGACCAAACAAAACATTAAAAATTAACTGAGTATGGATAAAACAACTAAATTTAAGAACTAAAAGTATTAGAAGAAAATGTAGGGGCAAATCTTCATGACCTTAGTTTTTACAGTTTTATAAGCATGCCACCAAAAACTTTAGCAGTAAAGGAAGAAAGAAAAAAAAAAAACAGATAAATTTGGAACCAAGAAAATTAAAAACTTTTGTGCATCAAAAGAAACTCACAAGAGATGGTAAAGACAGTTCATAGGATGCCAGAAAATACTGGCAAATGGTAAACCTATCAAGGATTTTGTACCAAGAAAACATGATGAACTCTTATAACTCAAGTACATAAACACAAACATCCAACTAAAATGGGCAAAGGACTTGTACAGATATTTCTCCAAAGAAGATACCCGAATGGCAAAGAAGCACATGAAAGATGATCAACAGCATTAGATATTAGGGAAATGTATCAGAAACCAACAATGAGACACCAGTCCACACCACTAGGATGGCTATAATTAAACAGCAACAAGAGTTGCTTGAGTGGCTGGAGTGAGGTTAAAAGCCTGGACAAACCCTCTGTGACGTGGGACTTTGTCTCTGGGCTCTCGACTTTGCAAGTATTTCATCTTCATTGGAATCATTACTTTTTTTTTTCTTCTCACACTCATTGCTTCTTCCTCTTCATCCTGAAGGCAGCACCCTCCCATTAATGGCTTGGGACATGATTCCCACTTGCATTGGTCTGACATTGACCATGGCATGGTTCTGACTGTCTCCCATGGGGCTGCCCTCGTGGTCTCAGGCTCCTCTGGGTCCTCTGTACTGACCTGACTTCTTCTGCCAGTCCTGATTGCTTTCAGCTCACCCGGGTGGCTTAGCAGAAAGCCCAGGACTGCAGAAAACCGGAACCCATCTCTACCCGCGCTATCTCCAAGGGGGACGAAATAAGAGGGATGTTTCTAGAACAATGCCCCACATGAGAGCTGAGATTCTCCAGCAGTTAAATCAGAGGGAGAAACCTAAAGGGGAATGGAGGAGCTAACGCCAGGCTGGGGAAGCAGGGTTCCCGTTCGTGTTCCCTACCAGGGGGGATACCTTGTGTGGACAGGGGGACAGTTCCCAAAGAAAGGCCATCATGGACATGGGACGAGGCCTGCTCTAGCTGAGTTCTCCCTGTAGCCACCAGAGCTCTGGGGACCTTTTCCCAGGATGTACGTTTAAGGGTGGCCTTTATTCTTATGTAAGAATCTGTAGGGAAATTTCCCTGAAATAGATTCTTGGGCCTTATCTCCAGTGACTTTTAATAAGTATCCCAGTGACTCTATGCATGTTCTTTAGCTCTGTGTCTAGAAAGGTTTGGGACGCCTTTCAGCTTCATGTTATTCTAGTTAATCATCCCAAACCCTAGTGGTGAGAGCTGCCCTATATTCACATGAGGACTATAGCCTCGAGGAGGGTAGACAAATTAAATTTTAAATCATCCCTGGCATGCATGAAGCTGCATTTAAATCTCAGACTGCCTGTGCCGTGGCTGTGCTGTTATTGCTTCTGACTTGACCCAGGGTAGAATTTGGTTGGGACGGTGGTGGGATAAGACGTCTTTGGTAAAAGTGAATTATTCCTAGTGACACGTAATGATTCACTTGACCAGTATTTGCTGACTGTTTTCTGTAGCAGTTGTTCGTGGAGACACTGGGGACATATCGTCACCAGGGCGGACAGAGTCCCTGGTCTGCTGAAGATCATCTTCCTACTGAAGAGACACACGATTTATAGATAATCACATAAATATACTTCTTTTGTGACTGTGTTACATATAACTTAATTCGTTGTGTTCCTTTGTCACCTTAGACCAGTCATTGATTGAAAACTGAGTATAAATAATAGAACCAGGTCAGGCATAGTGGATCCTGCCTATAATTCCAGCACATCGGGAGGTCTAGGAGTAAGATGACTTGAGGCCAGGAGTTCAAGACCAGCCTGGAGAACATAGTGACACAGCATCTCTACAAATAATAATATTAGCAATAATAATAATAATAGTAAATGATCTCTGTGTAGTGGTGTGCACCTGCTGTCACAGCTACTCCGGAGGCTAAGGCAGGAGGATCCCTTGAGCCTGGGGGTATGTGACTGCCTTGAGCTGTGTTCATGTCTCTGCACTCCACTCTCGGTGACGAAGAGGAAGACCCTCTTCTTAAAGAACAAAAAAAGACAAAACACAGGACTAAGAACTATAGAACTGTGATAAAGACATGTCCCAGGAACGAGCCATCAGAGATTTTGCTGTTTTTTTTTTTTTTTTGAGACAGAGTCTCACTCTGTTGCCCGGGCTAGAGTGAGGTGGCATCAGCCTAGCTCACAGCAATCTCAAACTTCTGGACTCAAGCGATCCTCCTGCCTCAGCCTTCCAGATAGCTGGGATTACAGGCATGTGACACCATGCCAGACTAATTTTTTCTATGTATTTTTAGTTGGCCAATTAATTTCTTTCTATGTTTTTTAGTAAAGACGGGGGTCTCGCTCTTGCTCAGGCTGGTTTCGAACTCCTGACCTTGAGCATTCCTCCCACCTCAGCATCCCAGAGTGCTAGGATTACAGGCATGAGCCACCGCGCCTGTCTGAGATTTTGTTTTAACAGTGGAAATATCCATGTTGAATCCCAAATCCCGGAAGTTGAGCTGTGAGTTCCTGGTGGGAGAGTTCGGAGCTTTGGGCAGAGGAGCTGAAGCCCAGGCGTGTGAGGTGGCCCTGCTGCCATCAAGTGCCATCCACTAAGAGAGCTGGGAACAATCTTAGTCCTTCTGAGCCTCAGTTTCCTCATCAGGAAGTGAAGGATCCTACTGTCCCTGTCCCAGGGACCTTCCTGCTGGGTTTGTCTGAGTCTCTGGGGCTTGAGCTGTGTGGTGAAGGTGTCCTGGGACCTGCAGCTGATACCTGACCTTGGTCCCTACTGGGATTGTCCCCTGCAGGACCCTGAGCTGAGGCCACATCCTGAGAACTCAGCACGGAGGGAGCAGATGGAAGGAGGAGAGCCAGCAGGTTTGGGGATGAGAGTGACCCAAACCAGGACACGGTACTGGTGGAGCAGGGTGAGAATGAGGACAAATTGGGTTCAGAGATCAGGGGTCACTAAGGGACACCTGCCCAAACCCTCAAGGGGCAGCTAGGGTGGAGCAGTGGGGATGGGAGAGGAGCTCATGGCACAGGGACCCAGGGCACCTGGCCATGGACACCCACAGGCTGGACTCAGAGCTGGTCCACAGTGATGGAAGCACCAATTCAAACAGGGGCAGGAAGTGACCCTGAGACCCTGCCCAGCCCGGCAGCCTCCACCTTGGGGCCGCCCTGGCAGTGGGCGCCTCCGCGTCAGGGTGGCTTCACAGGAGAAGGTTGGACATGCTGCTCTAGGCCAGTGACCCAGGGACAGGGGACCCCGCACATGAAGTAGTGACAACTGGCCTGTTCTGCGGCACCGTCAGGTGAGAAAGGTCTTGTGGCAGCCCAGGGAGTGGTGGAGATGTCACAGACATGTTGTCCCCATGACGGGGTGAGCAGAAGGGAATTCCTAAGAGCAGTCCCGGTGCCATCAGACTCCCACAGGGGACTGTCCCTGGGTGCGGATATTGTGGGGCAGGGGTCTCTCTACAGGAGACATGCAGCTCCCTGGCAGGAAGCAGAGCATCCCTCACAGGTCACTTGAGGAGGGGAAGTAGCTGGGATGGCTGGAGTTAGAAACCGCTTTACTCAGTCACTGACGCCACTGCTGAGACCCCTCAGTGCTGGGCCCGAGCTGGGGACTGTGAACACGGAGACGAATGACACTGTATCCCAGCGTTCCAGCTCTCAGGCTCCTAGTCTGTGAGTTGTGACAAGTGTGGTTGTTGACACTGAGGGACGGTCCCATGCGCCGTGGGGTGAAATCAGTGGCTGTCCTGGTCCCCTTCTGTTTGTTTCCAGCAGCTGGGTGGCCCCTGTGGGACACGACCCTCCTGACCTCCCAGGACGCCACCAACATCTGCCCCCGAGGTCGTGTCAAGATCAACACTGCCTGCGGAGGTCTTCAGAGAAACCTGCTGAAGCCAGTAGCTGCTGGCTGTGTCGTGGCCACCCAGAGACCCCATGAGGCAAGTTTAGTGGGACCCGTGAGTCCACGTCCGCAGAAAGGGGACGCTGGTCCCTGTTCCTGCCGATCAGTCAGATGCTTTCCGCACTTTCCCAATCTTCCTGGGGAGCAGAGGACAGGAGCTCCGGTCCCCACTGAGAGGAGCTGAGAGTCATCTGCTCGAACTCAGCCAGGGCCGTGTGGAGGTGGGAAGTCAACAGCTCAGCCCTCAGGCTCTAGCTGATGAGGAAGACAATGATGAAGAGCAGTGACAGCCCTGGGCTTTATGCTCCCTCCTGACTCATGTCCAAACCTTGTGGAGAACGTCCTGCAGAGAGTGTCCCAGCCCTCCATGTCACAGTTGAGTGTCACATCCTCAGCATGGGTCCCCTCCATGTGGTTTATATGACAGATCAGATTTAGATTGTAGCAACAGGAAGAGCTCCCTGCTGGCAGAGGCTAAACAGCAGATTCTAGACCTCAGGGAGAAGCTGAATATTTCAGAATCGACGGCCTTCTCCCTGGCCAACCAGCTGCAGAAATATAGTAAGTTCTGTATGTTCACCATCTGCACAGTGATGAACGATCTATGTGTCTCTCTGAGAAAATAAAGTCTCTAGGCGAGGTGCTTCTCTTCCCTTTATCAAAATAAATTCCATCCTGACTGTATTCCTAGAAAGAGAAAAAAGGGTATTTTAACCTCATTTTTGTGAGGATGGAGAAACTGAGGCACAAATAGTTTGGCCACCACTCCAGGTGAGGAGTAGGGTGGGATGTGGGGTAAAATCTCAGTTATTTATTCCTGCAGCTGCCAAGGAAGTGCCTGGGAGTTTGGGCACCAGCTACCCTGGTTTGTCTTAGGAGCTTCTGTACTGTAGCAAATCCCGCAGTCACATAATGTCACTGTTGTAATTTCTGGGACTAATGAGCTGCCATTCAATTCAAGCCCAACAGGAAAGCACTGAGCTGTCTCCCTGGGGTAGGTGGTGGACACAGCCCCTGCTTCATGGAGCTTCCAGAGTAAAGTGCTCCTAATGACAGTTGTGACATTCCTTAGTGACCCTATCCAGAGGGCTGACCCTGGTGGGAGGGAAGCTCTGCTTCCTGGGACACGGGTTCTACTTTGAGTCCAAGAAAGTCATTTGAAACTCAGCTGGAAAGTAGATGGTGCCTCTGGCTATGTCAGAGAAGCTTTCCAACCCTGTGTCCCCTGAGCTGGTAACTTTAAGGGACACAGGACGGCCAGCAGGTGCAGGTGGACTGTGACAGTCTGAGCTAGGAGACGTTGGCCCACGTGTGAACAAGGAACGAGGGGGAGGAGAGCATCAGCCCCTGTGTGACAAGCAAACCAGTGTGGGGAATGGGCCCCCACCCCCACCCTAGTCCGCCCAGCCACTGCCAGCCCTTGTCCTGCTCAGGAAGAGAAGCTCGAGGGACTGAGGGATCCTGGGAGCAGGGGCAGGTGCACACCTGCAGGATCAGGAGGAATCTTGCAACTCTGAGGCTGAATTTGCATCCTTTTCATACAAAGTATTTTCCAATAAATCAAAAAGTATTTTTTTAATCAAAAGGAATTAAGAGAAGAATAAAAATTGAAGCCTGTTATGGAAGTGAAGAGATGAGTTCTGGGGAAGAACAAACTGTGTTTTATTAACACCTTTCCATCTAATCATAATATAAGCACATGAAACTTTGTGAAGAGGAAGAAGATGGAAGAAGGCTGAAGATCTAATTGAGGTCACAGTTCCCTGTGTAGAGCAGGGACCCTGAGAACGTCTCTGGGCACCAGTGCAAGTTGTTTGTTGTTTCTGTGCCTCAGTTTCCTCCTCTGTTTATGTGGTGCTATAAAGCACCTATTAGTTTGAGTTGTAATGAGCATTCATTTGTTCTTGTGTAGCTTTTACAGCAGAGCCTGACAAGAGTAACCACTATGAGTTCACAGTTCTCTGACTTCCAATTTAACCCAAGCCTCATTAGTGTGTGGAATGTTCTCTCAGGTCTTTGTGGTCTAATGCCTGATATTTCACCCAAGCTCATCCAGATACATTTTTTATCTGTGAGAGGCTACTGCGTTCTTCACATTCCCAACACGAGAGAACCACCAGTTCTGTGGTCCTCGGGGCCTCCTAGCTGTGCAGAAGTCACTGTGTCATGCTCACACAGCGATTTACGTCACAGACTCCACGCCTTGGTCACGTGGCCCCTGATCAGAGTCAGACCTTGAGGGATGTGAACTCTACTCTCCCAAATCCCAGTTCAAGTTTTGCCAAGTTACTTTATGTGCCTTTGAGCTTCTCTTTCCTCATATTTCAATAGGGGATTATCAATGCCATGGAGGTGGGAGGTGGAGAATTAAAGTTCTAGAAATCCACACATAGAAACTGGTACTGGGGACACTTTGTCCCTGGGATGGGCCCTGCCCCCCTCCCCGTGTTTAGTGGCCACAGTAGCGTGTCCTGCTTTCCACTGAGGCTGGCATGTGTGTCTTTTCTCAGAGTGTGAGGAGTGCAGGGACATCCTGGAGGCCGTGCTGGGGGAGAGGTTGGATTTCTGGGAGGAGGAGTGGGTGGAGACGCCAGCCCTGGAGGACAAGCTCAGGTAAGAGGACTGCGTGCGGGGCAGGCAGGTGGCGAGTGTGAGTCACTGAAGTGGGCAGCTCAGCGGGGACACCTAAGAGCTCACCTGGGCCAGGAGAATGGCGGGAATTGATGAGGAAGGCACATTGTTCACAGATATTAATAAAACAAGACAAAACAAAACTAATAATGTATTCAGAGCTACAGTTGTTTCTCAGAGCCATGTTTTCTCCTTTCAAACAAAAAATTATTAAGGTGAAAGTCACGTAACATAAAATTAACCAAAGGAAAGTGACCAACAAAGCAGCACTGAGTGTAGTCAAACTGTGCATTTAGGTGATAAAAAACACTAACTCCTGACTCCAACACTATGCAACATATCCCTGTAACGACCTTGCACTTGAACCCCTTACATTCATCCAATTAAAATGTTAAAATGTTGTGCAGTCCCCATCCCATTTACTCTGAATCCCAGTCACCTCCTGACTGAACGTGGCTTCTGATTCTCTTATCCAAAGAACGTTGTCTCCTTGGCCTGGTCATCTTGTGTCTGTCATCCTTTCACCTGGCCCAGCTGGTCCTGCCACATTTCTTCCTGTGGCTGTGTGTCCAGTCGCCGCAGAATGTGCTGGCTGAGTTTCCACGTGGAAAAGGCCTTGGCCAAGGTGAGGACCTGAAGGGACACCGTTATGAAGCCGATTCAGGAAGACACCTGGCTCTTCTTACAGGAGACAACAGGAAGAAGGTGTCAGAAATCTCACAGGGACACTTTCTGATGCTGAGGAGGCTTTCCCTGTACATTCTTCTGTCTCTTTGCCACAAGCAGGTCACCAAATATGTGCCAGGATTGTACCTAGAAGGCTTCCTGGGGATGTCTTCACAGAAATGTCTGCCAAACCCGTATAATCTGTTGTTCAACTGTGCCTGTTAATATTTGCCTTTGTTCCTGACACAGGGAAGCCAATATGGTCATTGAACAGCAGGCCTGAGAGCTCGCCCAATTGAGGCAGACGTTGAAAGAGGGGAGAGGTAGCTCATTTCTCCTCAAGGAACATCTGAGGGCCCTCCTCATCCAAGACAATGCGGACAGCTGCCAGGGTCAGGGCCTCCCTGAGCACCTGGCGGAGGGGCGCAGGCTGGCAGAGCACCTCTCCGGCACACTCAGCCCAGGTAAGGTGGCCACAGGCCTTGTGACTCTGAGCTGCTCCCAGGTGCCAGCTCACAAGACACTCCACTCACCATGTGGCTCTTTAAGTGGCTGTCCTGGTTCGCACATCACATGTATGGCCTTGACTGGATCAGAACTGGCCGAGCAGAGGACAGAATGCTCAGGGTGGATGTCCCAGTGTTCCCACTCTGCCCTTCCTCCTGATGCATCATGGCCTTTGGGTGAGGAGGCAGCCTCCACCCCCTGTTAGAGTTTATTTTTTAAAATCCTAATCTGCATATTCCATAGAGATCCCATGCCTGAGCCTGGTTCTCATGCATCTATTCAAATTGTGTGGTTTGTCTTCTGACATGCTAATTTTCAAATGAAAGTCAGACATGATGTTCTGGGTAGAAGGAATTGAGGTAAACAGCTGTGTAGTGTGAGGTTGTCTGTCTGGCTGACTAGGGGTTAGTCCGTGTTTACTGTTTGCAGTAGCTGTAGGTGGCAGAGTCTGTAATTTCCTTCAATGTTTTTCTTCTTGTCTCCTCTGTTGTCTTGGGTTTCCCTAGGGAGTTCTTCTTAAATAAGGAGGGAAATACACAGTTATTGTGGCTGCATTTTTCTGTCATTATATGTGAGCCCTAAAGATGAGCTGGTGAGGTGTGGAAGAACGGGTGGCAGTCCCTAGTCTCATGGTCAGGTTTCAGTCTTCAGTGAGCCTGAGTCCCTGGACTGTGACCTTCATGAGTCAAGATCTGCTCCCACTCTTCCTTCTTGGAGGAAAGAAGAAGCTTAGAGGCACGTGGGCTTGGGGAGTCTCCTTCCCACAGGCCTGGTCGGGTCTGGGAAAGCCCCAGGTGGTTAAGCTCCAGTCAAATCCTTTGTGTGGAGGGTAGGATTTATGAGAAAGACAGAATGCTCTTTGTATAGTTCAAGCAGCTACCACCACCTCTCCCACTTCCAGATGCATTAATAGGTTCCTCTCTAATCTTCACTATGAGAAAATGGTTGGGATCAGTTGGTAAATCTCCCATAAAGGTTTGGGCACTTATTTGAGTGCAACCTCCTTTTGTTTTATTTCTCATATTTCTGCAGCAATTAGTCAATTATGCCTTGGGTTTTCTTACCATAGAAACGGTCCACATTTAGATGTATGTGCTGGTGTTCTGCTCAAATGGTAGCCACTGTGTGTGTTCACTTGTCTTCACCTCCAGTATTTGCAGGAGCAGTTCACATTCTTCACTCCACGTTCTGACAGATGCAAGAACTGTTGATGTTTCATTTGTTCAGGTTTTTCCTTGTGAGGACAGGAGTGATGATTTCCAGTATTCTGACATGCTGGACAAAACACTGAGATCCCTCCGGATGTCCTCAGGAAAGAGAGATAGTTATTTTTTTAACTTCTTAGAGGACTTTCCCACATGCTTGAAAACAGTCTTTACAGAAGGATGAATGCTGCAGTTGTAGAAATCCAGGCCAGCGTTCGAAGTATATTGTGAACTGTCAAACAGAAGAGATTTTAAACATTTATTTTCAATTTCCACAACTGAGCACTGATGATAATACACCAGATCAGGCAACCTGTATCTGGTACATAAGAAAAACAGGCCAAGCCATTAATTTAAATATGAAATAAGAGACATGTGCCATAATTCCATCAGTGAACCTGTAGTGTCCTGCACTGGTATTTATGTCTCCAGTCCCCGATAGCCCACTGTGTTTGTAGGGCTGGTGTGGAGCTACTCAGTGTCTGACTGGACATTTCTGAATTTGTATGCAGAAAACCAAGAAGGTAAGGAGGATGAGAAAGAAGAAGAACCCCCAGCCCCCAGGTAGCAATAAATAGGCAGGACCTGGGGGAGGGTGGGTAAAATATGGGCCAGCCCAGTTGCACTGGCCAAGATGTGAAAAGTAACCACAGATTTCACAGCAAAGGGACCTGAAACTGCTTGTTCTTTGACGACATTCATGCAACCAGTGAAAAACTCCTTCCATTAACAAGGTTGTTTACTGTCTTCAAGGTACTTTCCAGTAACTAAGGAGAACAAATCAGTCTTAAGGATTTCTACAATCACAGAATCTACCTGTTCTATTTCCCATGGCTGAACTCAGTACGAGACGCTCATCTGCTTTCTGCATGGTTGGCCTTCGATTTTTTGGAAGTGACTCTATAGCAAGGGATATGAGCAGACTGAAATATTTCCATCATGTCACCGTATTGCTAGAGGGAGTTCTAGAAGGTGCTAGAGCTCCTGAACCTACAGTGTCAAGAGCCTGTGCTCACTGTGCTGCTGCAGGAACATTCCACACTGTCCACGCATGAGGCTCCGCCAGTGTGTGTTTCTCTGTGTGTGCTGCCTGGCAACACTGTGCCAAAGGGGACAGTTGTGTCCCCTTCCTCACCATCTCTTTATGTGGCCAGTGCACTGAGCACTTGCTCCTCTCTCACTCCTGCCCTCGAGGCACCCACATTCTTCCTTCATCATAAGAGGATGGTTTTCTCTCTCTTCAAAAAGACAGCCCCTTGCCTGCTGTGTCTAGTCCTTCATGCCTCTCATCAGCACCGCCTAGAATCTGGTGTCCATCCCTCTTGGTTTGGTCCTATTCTTCATTCCACCAGGCTGAGCAGAGAGGTCCAGGAGAAGGAGAAGGAGAATGGAGTCCTGTGGGATCCGTTGGATGAAGGCCACCTGACTTCTCCCAGTTACCATGACCTGTTTGACACCAACCAGCCCTCATGCACCAGTGCCATCCTGTTTGATGAGCAGGGAGACCTCTGTTTGCTGGATGCAGCTAGTGAGTCCTCTATTATAAAGAGAACGCACTCCAAATCGTCCTGCAGGTAGACTCTGTGCCTGCTGGGCTCCAATGGCAGGTTCAGAACAGGAAGACACACAACCTAAGGCCTCCTGGAATATTCTTCATAGAATACTGTTCTCACACCAACAGTACTTTCCTCCATGTATTATAAAGGCCCCTGGGTTTGTGTAGATCATGAGGCAAGTACCTGTTGTGACTGCTCCTGTCTGACTGTATTTGCAGCAACTCAAAGTGATGAGAAAGAAGAGGAAGGTCAAGATCCCATGGAGCCCAGGTGAGTGTGACAGTCATGGGCTGAGTGCCATGGCGCCACCGGAGATCTCTGCTCCAGGGAACAGCAGAGAGACCTGAGTAGATCTACTGGCCCATCCTGCCCGGTGAGAACATGTCTGTCGACCTGGTGGTTTTTACAGTTGTTTCCACTTCCCACTAAGTTCTCAAGTTTAAGAAGCTGGAGTCCAGTGAACCAAGATGAACTAACCAGTCTCAGATGTCCCTGCATTCAGGGGGACCCCTTCCCTGTCCCATGGGAAGTAACCAGGGGGGAGAGGCACAGCTTCTGTCTGCAAGGGTGGCCTTAGGCTGTTGGCAGTGATTCCATCGCAAGTCGTATAGAGGGACAAGAAACAAAGAAGGAAAATGTCACATCATTTCCCAGTATTGAGAGAACAAGGCCGAGAAGGGCCAAGATCTTATAGAGTCCACGATGCCTCAAGTGCTTTTATTCACTGCAACAGGGTGCGTAGAATGGAACTGAAATGCACGGGAGTGGAAGCAAGTGTCACGGTTCCCTGCACTGCATGTCCTGATGCCCCGTGCAGGGGATGGCCGTGTCCTTCCTCGCCACTATGCCACATGGCCGGTGCACTGAACACCTGCCTCTTCCTCAGTGCCCCATGGCAGCCCCCATGAGCCGCAGTCCTAGGAGGGCTGTTTTCTTCTTCCTGTTTCCAGGGGTGGCCTCCCTGCCTCTGGGACCTCCGCCTTTGTCTCCTGATCAGGTCCGGCTGGGGACGCCGTGCTGCCCGATCACGATGTCTCTCGGCTTAATATTCTCTCCTCCCTCCCCCCAGGCTCAGCGGGGAGAAGGAGGAGATGAATCCCACCCCGCAGTGCTCACCACGGGAGCAGCGTCTCACTCTCTCCCGTGGCCACTCCGTCTCTGAGTCCTGCCGCCCTCCCGGCAGCCCTGCCTCGCCACCCGACAAGGCAGAAGCCCGAGCCTCCCCGGACACAGCTGGTGAGTGTGTCTAAGTCCCAGTGTCCTCCCGGGTGGCCTCCGTATTCTCTGTGCCCACACCTGTGTCCAGGGAGAGAGGTGCCGACAGGCCCTGGAGACGTACACTGGCTTGGATCAGGGTGGCGTTAAGCACAGACATCAGGAGTGTCAGGTAGCCGGGCGCTCGCCCCAATCCCAGGCCACACGTGTCACCCTGGGACTCAACGACAAGGTCACGGTGGGCACCACACAGCTAAGCAGAGTGGGGAGACTGAGGAAACTGTAACCCACTCTCAACCACCGCTGATGCAGTGCATGGCAGGGTCTGCGTGACCCAATCCTTCATGTGTGGACGTGTGATCTGTCCTGCAGGGTGCTGGTAATTGCTAAATGGCATCAATGACTGCCCAAGTGGGTTGGCGTCTTGCCCGTGTCTGCGGAGACGTTGCTACTGCAGTTCCTGGATTCCACTCGCAATCTCTCTGTCCCCTCCAACTCCACTGTCCCCTGCCAAGGATGTGTCAGAGTACCAGAGCAGATGCACCTGTCACGGCCGCGGCTGGAGTTGTCCTTGCTATCCAGGCATCAGTGCTGACACCTCCCAGCTCTGCGAGCCGCGCAGGATCCTGGGCTCTGAGGCACCAGATCCTCCTTCCCGCAGACATCAGTGCTCACTGTCCTGTAGATTGCACCTCCGGTGTGGTCTCGGCGCATGATCCCACCTGCGACAACCCCTGTATCTGTGAGGGGACAGCTGAATGCAGCATCCATACCACGTTGAAGGCAGTTACGCACGTTCCCTGAGTCTCTGGCAAAGACGACACATCTCACCATTGCACCAACTCGGGGCAGAGGGTTCCCTGGGTTCCCTGAAGAATGTGCTCATTTTTTTTCCTGGAGAGAACATTTACATCCCCGGGATCGCACAGGGCTTTGTGTGGCGTGTGAAGTAGGAACTGGATGATACGGCTGGCTTCTCTAAATGTCTTCGCAGAATGTCAAAATGAGAACACTCCCAAGCAGGAGGATGGAACAGAGTCGATGCCTTGCAGGTAACTCGCAGTCGCGGGCTGCCGGTGCACTGGGACATCTGAGGGCCACACCCAGGACAGCCTGAGTGTGCTGAATGCACCTGTCTCCTTCATTCAGCAATGAGCAATTTTACAGTGTCAGCTGTTTTCTTGGTGGTTCTGCCATGGTTTCCATTTTCCATTGATTTCTCAACTTTAGTAACCCAGTGCCAGGCAGACTGGAGGTGAACTGATCACAGATATTCCTGAACTCAGGGAGAACAATGGATCTTTCCCACATGGGGAAAACCAAGATGAGATGTGCACATTTTTTTTTTCCACAAGGGTGGCCTTAGTTATCTGCCAGGGATTTTAGAAGAAGAAATGTAACTAGACTGAGCAAAATTACATGGGGTCACAGTATGCAGAGATCAAGGCCTACAATGCTGACGATCAGCCCAGCTTTTGGGGTCTCCATTCACTGCGCCACTACAAGTGGAGAGGACCCACCTTGCAGCGGACCTGTAGCAAGTGTGACAATTCTCCTTCTGTGCTGCTTGTCATGGCGGCCCCAGGCAGTAGGAGGGGACTGTCCTTCCCAGACAGCACGTCACGTGGCCAGTGCTCTGGGCACCTGCTACACTCTCCACCCACGCCTGCCCTCCCAGCCCCGTTCTGCCTTAGGGGAGAGTGGTTTCCTACCTTCTCTCTGGAGGGATGTCCCCTGGGCCTCCTGGGACCTCTCCCTGAGGCCTCCAATCAGGACCCGCTGAGATGCTGCATTGTCCAATCCTTCCTTGGCTGATAGGGTGTTCCCCTCCCCCTCTGCCCTCCGCAGGGAGCTGCGGGAGGAGGCCCCAGTGGACCAACTGGGGCAGGATTCCCTCCATCCTTGCTACTTGTCCCTTGCCAGCGGCCAAGACTTCTTTGATACCTGCTGGGCTCCAGACAGTTCTGCTTTCTCGACTGATGACATCTGGGCTGCTTGGGAGATGGAGAGTGAGTCCACCCATTACGGGGAGGAGGAGGACCTCAGGGGTCTCCCGGCAGCCTCTATAGCTTTGTGCCTGCCCGTCGATGTAGAGAGATGGCTCTCTGCAGCCACGTCCCGTAGGGCACCTCCACTGGGACCAAAGTCTAGTCCGAAGTGTAACCACAGACATTAGGGGTGTCGAGGAGCTCTGCATTCTTCCTAGTCCTTAGAGCACACGCGTGTCACTCTGGCACTCACTGGCAAATGCAGGCTGTGGGCACCAAGACAGGCCACGGTGGGGAGAGTGAGGGTGTCCGGGCCACTCTGTCCCTTGTGCTGTATGTGCATGGAATCCTCAGAAAGATGCTCCTTGTGATGAGACATCTCCTCTCTCCTTCAGTTGTCTGGCCAATTCTCATTTCTCATCAGTATTTCTTTAGCCCCTGTAGCTCGTCAAGTAGGGTGACAGTCTTCCCTATAAGTTTCCATGGAGATGGTGTGCCCAGGGTCCCTCGGCTTTGAGCTCTAGTCCCTGTCCTCCTAGTGGCTTGTCCTGTGAAGCCTCATCTGAACACCAGAACGTAATCCCCCCAGCCTTGCCTGGGTGGGGGAAGGTCCCTGAAGGCAAGGCTGGCCCTGATGTCCCCACCTCTATGAATGGCCAAGGATCATGGCTCTAAGGAGGACCCGAGACTCTTCTTTGTGAGAGTTTGTGTGTTGCATCCCTCAGTCTAATGTCAGGGTCACTCTCATGTCCATCCACAGCAAACAGGGGATCTACCGGGGCAGGTGACCCCCAGAACACAGCGAGCAAGTTCCCCTGATCTCTAAAATGCAAAATACGTGCAACTACGTACCCGGGTGTAAGCAGTGCACACGTGTTGAGGGTGTGTCACAGCAGGCACCGTCTGTTCGGTGGCTCAGGAATGCAGGGCCAGCTCCTTCTTCCAGGACACATCTAGGGCTCCCTGCAGTATCCTTCTCAGAATATCTTTGTTTCCTCCAGAGACTATGTGCATCCCTGTGTCTGCTCTATACAAAGCAGCAACCGTGGCGTGAGACTGTGTCACCTTATTTCATTTGCAGAAAACCTGCACCATTCTAAGGATGAAGAAGGACAAGAGCCAGCGGCCGCCTGGTGAGTCTGACAGTTAAGGACTCCTCATGGGGACTAAGGCTGTGTGTGGGCATCTCATCTGGAGATGCAGGGAAACAGACCTGCTGCGTATTCCTGTGGCCTCACCAGCTGGCCAGGAGGGGTCTGTATAAGCAATGGTGCTGTCGTCCCTGCTGTTCCTGTGTCGACTGCCACTTGCTATGCAGTTCTCATGTTGAGTAATGTAGAGTCAGCCCGGTGAAGAGTCATCGTTCATGGTTCCCGTAGTAACAAACGAATACGACCTGCTGTCCCCTGTGTGGTTAAAATCAGGGAGGCAGGTGTCCCTGCCTTCTTCATTGTGGGCCGAGCCTGCTGGCAGGTTCTCCACAGCAAGCAAAGTAACTAGACAAAAAGAATGTTCATATCAAGAAGGCAAAGCAACTAGGTACACAATGCCCCAGATATAATAAACCTGCCTGTGCAGAAATTTCAGAAAAAGTGATGCACATTCAGCAAACGTGTTGCAGGATTCTGTTGAAGAGCTGCCTGGGGTGATAGTCACAGCATCTCTTTCAAAGTCCTTCCCACCTGTCATTACCCCCTTTCCACTCTGACCTTTTCCCTTCTACCCACCCTAGGAAGTACCACGTCCTAATTCAGCATCAGGCACGAGAGCTGACCCAGCTTCACCAGAAGTTACGGGAAGGGAGAGATGCCTCCTCCTCCCTCCCTCAGCACCTGGAGGCCCTCCTCACGCAGGAGGACAGTGACAACTTCCAGGAGGGACTGGCGGAGGGGCACAGGCTGGCAGAGCGTCTCACCCACGCGATCGGCCCTGGTAAGGCGGACACAGGCCCTGATCACACACAGTCCCAGGCTCAGGAGAGACTCCAAACCTCCACAGGCGACACTGGTACCCACTTGTGTCCTTTCACGTCACATCTGGGGCCGTGACAAGCTCAGGACTGCCTGCTTGGCAAGACAGGACAAAGGCACTGGCTGGAGGCCAGGGTGGAAGGACAGGAGGCAGCTTGTTAGAGTGGAAACTCTGGATGGAGAGTTTCCCAGGCTGTGCCCTCACTCCCCGGGAGCAAGTATCTGGTTTCTCCTTCTTGGAGTTTTGCTTCTTCTTCTGTAAAACGGTGGCCAAGCCTTGCACGGTAGCCGTAGTGATGCAAAGTGGGAACATTTACAACTGCATTCCTACAGGGTAAAGCCCCTTAGTGTGTGGGCTGGATAAGGCCCATGGGGTAGAGGAACTTGCTGGCAGGAATGTCGGTTATACTGAAATCCTTTTGCACGCAGAGAATTTTCCTGGATGAAGCCACAGAAGCCGACTCAGCTGTCCCTGTGGGGTCCTCGGGTAGACAGAGGGACTTGGGATAGGAGTTGGTTCTAGAACACAGCTGTGCTGGGACCAGCTTTGTGGCAGGAGGGCGGGTACAGACGCAGAGGCCAGAGGAACCTGGACAAGCATCTGGTGACCTGGGGAACAGAAGAGGTTTTTAACCCTTCCCACAACTTTAGAGAGAACATGCAGCAAAGTGACACAGGGGATCAAAGAGACTTTTTCTTCTGGGTCATGGAACTGAGCCAGGCCACTTCTTGATAGAGAGACAAGACCTTTCAGTGTGCCCTAAAATCATACATAGATATTGATGTCCCCAAGCCCAGACAGGCCACTGTGTCTGTGATGAGTGACAGAGAACCACGTTATGTCTCACTGGCCATTTCTGAATTTGCAGAAAATCCTGCAGATGAGGAGGGTGAAGAAGAAAAAGAGCCACGAATGAACGACCAGAGCAGGTAATGTCTGCAGAGGGTTCTAGAAAGAGCCAAGGGGAATAATGTAGCCACATACCTGACGCAGGGGAAATATAAACTGCTGATTTTCCAACTGCATTCTCTCAGCCGGCAGCCATGTAGCCCCTTAAACGCGCCTGTGGATTCAGTTTCTGGAGCTTTGAGTTTGGTCTGAGCCAAGGGGAGCGAGCCAGGCCGGGCCTCCCTGTCCCCACAGATGCCACCTGGTCCCCATGTGCGGCCAACAGGCAGGTGCAGGTCACCCTCACTGTCCACTCAGTGCATCTCAGGTCTCTACCGGAATTTCACAGCAGGAAGGTCAGTAGGTAGCACACATGTCGTGTCACAGTGTTGAGAGGAGAAGGCCTGGAAAGTTCCGAACCTGGGAGACCACAGGTTCTCAGGAGCTGCAACGGCTTCCAGAGGTCACACTGAAAAAATTGTGCAGAATTGCCAAAAATGTTCCAGACTTCTCTTTGGGAGTCTTCAAAGGCATAGCTGCCATGAAATCACTGCCAAACGCCTAATAACGTATCATTCCCTGACTTCTAATTCTACATTTCTCTTTTTGTCCCACCTCAGTGAATTGGACTTCCTCGTTGAGGTGCAAGTGCGAGAGGTGACCCGGCTTCGCGACACCTGCTGTGGAAAGGGAGAGAGGCTTCCTCCGTCCTCAGCGGGCACCTCCAGGCCCTCCTCACCCACGAGCACCCTGAGGACCCCCAGAGGCAGAGCGGCCTAGAGCACCTGGCGGAGGGGCGCAGGCTGGCAGAGGGCCTCGCCCGCTCGCTCCGATCAGGTGGGTGGCCACAGCCTGGTGACTCTGAGCTGTTCCCAGGTGCTGGGTCTCGAGAGACTCCAACCTCTATTCATACGTTTCCCTGCAGTCCCGCTTCCATAATCTGCTTCCGAATTTCCAAATTTGTGGCTGTGTTGGGCTCAGTAGGGCCTGGGCGGGAACAGAGAAGAGAAACTCACTTGGGGTGAGGCCATGGCCTTCCAACTGCCACTGTCCTCCCTGTGGAATGTGGCCTCGGAGCAGGAGGCAGAGTGTTAGGGAGCACCGAGCCCTGCACTAGAGTGACAGTCTCTCCAGCTCCTTCCTGAGTGCTGAGCGCTGGCTGTCACAGCTGTAGGTGAGGGTGGATTTATCCTGCGTGGTATTCTCTTCCCTCATCTGTAACTGGTCACTTAATGTGCCGCTTGGTAGCTGTGACTCTTGGATCAGTGAGTGCCCAGGGATGGACGTCCAGAGGGTACAAAGTCTCTAAATGTTGGGGCTGATCTAGTTAAAGCAGTGTCCCTGTGAGTCACCTGAAGGGACATAGAGCCCTGAGCTTCCCTGTAGAAAGCTGGGCACATAGCTAGAGAAATCCAGAAGAAACCTTGCAAGTATCCAGCGATCTTGAGACCCAAGTATGTTTTAGCTTTTCCCAATAAAGTCAGAGCTCACCATGACAATGACCTTCCACATCAGGCACATTTGACAGGATGGGTCAACATGTGGCCCCTCCTCACGGCTTTGACATCAGCAGGCGAGATGGGTGAGGTTCTCCAAGGGTTCCCTGAACTCACACGGACAGTCTGTCTCATGCCCAGATAGGCCACGCATGCATCAGGGTGGAAACGTGGAAATATTTAATGTTTGCACATTGCTGAATTTGTTTGCAGAGAACTATGAGGATGAGGAAGAGGAAGAAGATCTAGAATCACTGGACTCCAGGTGACAAAGAATTATCAGGGGCTAGAAGCAAAGGTACAACATAGCAGGGCATGGTAGTATCTAAAAGATGGAACCTGAGGTCAAAGTCATCAAGATTTCACAGTCAAGGGAAACCGAGGCTGCTGGTTGTACTGACGCATTCACAGCCTGGAGCTGGCAGAGCCTGCAGCAAGGGTGTCCTCCTCGTCCCATGGTCTGTCTCTTTCGTGGCTCTTGTAGCGTAATGTGACCAAGGGAACTCACCAGTCTCAGGGGCATCTTGCCCGTGGATACATCGAGTGTTCTCCCGTGTGAGGCTGTGGCCAGCAGGACGTGAGTGTCTGCTGTCTACACTGTCACCTTTGGTCAGTGACAGGAATGTCTTTGCAAACAATGTGACCAGACCAAACGGTCTTCCCATGGCACAATTTTGAAACGCGAGACATAGAACGCACAGGATATCAGGGAGTCTATGGTGCCTCAGGCCCTGCTCTCTCTCCTGTCCCTCTCTCACTCTCTCTCTCTCCTCCATTCCCAAGGAAGCCCAGCTGTGCCCAAGGCAGAGGAGGAGGTGTCCTGCCTCCTTTATGAAGGGAGCCACATGCCATCGGATCCCTCCCTGCTGTTTCCCGTCAGACCCCGCGGGCTGCTCAGGGGTCTCGTCCCTCCTGCCTCCATCTTTGCTTCTTCCTCTCAGCAGTGTCCTCAGTGAGCTGCAGGAGGACACATGGAGTTGGGGACTGTCACAGGCCCTGAGTGAGCAGGACGTCCCTCCTGGTGCTGACCTGTCTGACTGCCAGGAACCAACCAGAAGCGCCGCCTCCCTGTCTCATGGGCCCGAGGTCGGCTCTGTTCTGGATGGAGCAGGTGAGTCCTCCCGTTATGAAGCAGGTCAGTCTCTCTGGCATCTGGGTGGCCTCTCTGCGCTGTGTGCTGGGTCCTCTGTGCAGACGGAGCCATGTCCCTGCAGGCCGACACAGGAGACACTGTGGTTCCTGTCAGGTGCTTGGGCAGATTTTCCTGCACAGAGGTGAGGTGGGTCTGGGAGCTGTGCCGTCTTCCCAGTGCCTGGCCATGTCCCTGCCAGCCTGTCCCCACTGCCCCGTGCAGCCCGCAGGCGCCCAGGCAGGTCACAGGCCCTGCAGCATGAGCACAGCAGGGTCTGCTCGAGCTCACTGCTGAGTGTGACATCTCGTGTCTCCTGCACGTCCTGAGTGGCCCCACTCTGCAGGTGGAGCTGCAGCTCCACAGGCTTGGCGGGAATGAACCAGGGGCTCAAAGGTCCTTGTCTTTCCCGCCCTGTCCCCAGGGTCTCTACTGTCACCTCAGCTGTCCTGGGGCCCTTGCAAAGCTTCAGGCTCAGGCTCAGAACCACCCCGCCAGGACTGGGCTCCCATGAGGAGGAAGGGAGATGCCAGACACACGTCTCAAAAGTGACACTAGCCTGGGAGGGGACGGCCCTGCCAGGCGTCATTAACCTTGGGCCAGGAGAGGCCAGTTCTCCTCTGTAGTTGGGTTCAAATTACAGAAGGCGCCTCCGGCGTGGCTTCCCTGCCATGTGTGAACGGTGCGTGCACAGCAAGGACCCCGCGTGGTGGCACAGGCGGTTTGTCCTGCCCACCCCCTCCCTGCAGGGAAAAGCCAGCAGACACAGCATGAATGTCACCTAAATCACACTCTGAAGCTTTAGCGAGGGATTTTCTCCACACAGCCAAGTGACGCCACGCACAGAACTCGGGATGTGAAGGTGTCGTCCCGCACCCTGTGCACGGAGAGTGTCCCCGCAATGAATGGAAGGTCCCCATGGGAGGACAAGACTGCCCGGGGGCGTGGCTAGATTAGGGGCACCTGCCTAATGGTCTGCGGAGGAGGGTCCAGAATCGGTGAGGGGACACAGGTTTGGACAGAGGCAAAAACCTGAGAATGATCACCCTTGATATTGGAGATCATAGTGGAGTGACGTCCAGCTTCAAATACTTGGACGACTTAAGGGAGCAAAGGGGGGATTAGTTTTGTGACAGTGATGGGGCTAAATAAGGATAAACATGTGCCGGAAGCCTTCTGTGCGTCAGGAGTTGGCCACACACCCAGGAAGGTTCCGGACCACCCTGGCTGTGCAGGGAGAGAAGACAGATGGGAGGGAGGGAGCTCACCTCTTGGGACAGTAGAGAAGAACTATCATGACAGCTTATTGAGTATCACACTTGAATGACGGTTCACAGTGGCAAGCGGTGCCTTGAGAAACTATGGAGGGCACACAGGCAGGGGAAGGAGTTTGGGGACACTAACCTGGGTGCTGGGTGGCCCCTGGTGCAGGGCTGGTGTCAGGGGGGGCAGCCCGACCCCAGGGGATGACCAATACAGGGCAGTGAGGGGAAGTGAGGGTAGAAAGAGCGTGGGGTCACAGTTATAGGGACCACAGAGAGGGAGGGGACATGGAGTCCTGTCGTGGGTGTGGAGAGAAAGTTTCAGAGGCAGAGCAGGACGTGATGGGAGCAGGACTGTGGGGGACGAGCCCCGTGAGGGGACTGACAGTGAGGAGGTGGCCGGAGCAGGAGCCCAGTCAGGGGACACTGCGGGATTCCGGGCGGCCGCGACGAGGAGAGTCTGACACAGGGCGTGCTCCCAGGATGGTGACACAGAACAGACACACCAAGAACATTTTCAGAAAAACTTGCTCATTGGAGCGAATGGGGGTGAGCAGAGGGGGGCACAGAGGAGCCCCAGCCCTGCTCGGCCTGCCCTGCACTGTCGGGACTGTGGGCGTCTTTGCTTAGCCGGGTCCTAAGAATGCCACTGCCCCCCGTGTGGAACACACGTGTGTGATGGGGACCTGCCCAGGCCCCGCTGGGGGAGTCGGGGGTGGGGGTGGGGCTGTCACTGCGCTGCTGCCCTGAAGCACCACACGGTGCGACTCTGTTGCCCTCCTGGCCGCATGTTCCCACCAAGGGACGGCACCTCTTTTACGTCGCTTGTGGCTGCTGCCCTCTGTGTGGCAGTGGATTTCACGTGTGTACGGGCACGGGATCAAATATCGCAAACAGGAAATTGACCAGGCTCCAAAACCTTTGATAGTTTCCTTCATTGGGTACGTGATTTATAGCTCCCGAACCCCCTTTGCATGCTATTCCCAGTCCTTTCAGCTCTACTTCTCCTGATCTTTCTTGCTATGGCAACAGATCACTAACTCCATCCTGTGCCCTACAGCCTCTCTAGAACCTTCTCTCTAACACGAAGGACTAATGTTAATAGGAACAGAATATGGGCGTGTCCCCGTCTGTCCGCCAAAGCCCTGTGGGCTCCAGTGGGAGATTTCCCACTTCAGGGGCACACAGCCTGGGCCCTGGCATCTCCGCATCCCCAGACACCCACCCGACAGGTGGCATCTCCTTCGTGTACTCGACGTCCTTCTGAGGGGCTCGGTCACTGGGCGGTCTCACTGACCTGCAGGGACGTCAGAGGTGGCTGTCCTGGGAGGACACAGCCAAGAGAGCCCTGGGATTGTTCCCACCGAAGCCTCTTCTCCTCTCAGCTCCCACGCAGGAGGCCTGTCCCCGAGGGCCTTGGGGTGGAGACGTGCGCCCCTGCGTGTCACAGGTGCCAGCTTCAAACCCCAGGCTGCAGCCAGGCACCCCGGTGACCGAGGGTCTACAGCTGCAGCGGGACCAGCAGTGGGGTCGTGGCCGTGGCTTAGCCAGGTGCAGCCGACCCTGCACCCCCGGGAGCCTCGCAGCCAGCGCTGACTCTGTGCCCCCACAGCTGCCGTTCCCAGTTGGGGAAGGACAGGGTAACGGGAGGCTCTAAAGCGGGTGTTGCTGTCACGGGGCTGGAGGTGGAGGTGACAGGGGGTCCCAATTGTTCAACGAAAGCTATCACTATGTCATATCTAATCCTTATATAATTCAGTGATTTATCACTTACATAGTGATTTATTTACATGTATTTTTTTAACGATGTTGTCCTGGGCCCACAGTTCAGTCTCTTGACTTATCCAGGTTTTATTCCCCATCTTTAATCCTTTTTTTTGAAATAAAGAGCAACCTTTTTTTGCAAACTGTCCAAATCAGTCTCCCCTGTGACCGTCCATCTGGTTCGTCACCTGCACTCATGGCAGGGCCGTGTCCTCAGTTTCCTGCTCAGAAGGACCCACTTCTGCTCAGACTGTCTTAACACAGAGCTCCCAGCCCCCATTCCTGTCCCCTGGGTCCTGCCCCTCCTTGCTCTTTGTCCCTCTCCGCCTCCTCCTGGGGCCTGTGGGGCTGCCTGGGGCTCCTCTGTCTGGCAATGCCCTCATCTGAGAGGTGACAAGCCCCAGGTGTCCAGGAGGAGAGGAGGGTCAGGAGAGGTCAGGAGCCCCAGTCTGGCCCCATGGGGAGGGCGCTGGAGAGTGCTCAGTCAGTGCACATCGCAGGACGCAAATCCCAGACTCCTGCCCTGGCAACTTGTGTCACTGAAGCCTCTGCTCTGTCTTTTCCTTCTTGGATTCCCAGAAACGCAGCCGAGACTCCCCCCACGGGCCCAGACGGTCTCGAGACCCCTGAAACCGAGGATGAGCGAGAGGAAGTCGCTGTTCAGCCAGTGGAGAGTCGCCTGCGGTTTCCCAGGCCTTCGGCTGCAGGTGCAGAGGTAACCCCACCTGCGGTCTCACGCACGCATGCACCCCATCTGCTCTCTGTGCCAGGTGACAGTTCCTCTCCCACTGCCCTTTCTCTGCCACTTTTGTTCCCTCCAACAGCTGCTGTGACCTCTGTCTGGTCTTGTGGTCGAGTTGATCAGTGACTTTGCCAGGCTAGCGGGTGCCTGGAATGTACAGCGAGGACTCGAGATTGTTCCTTCGTTTCCGCCCTTGGGAACCTGTGGCTCCCCGGGAGCAGCCCCTGCTCTGGCTCCCTCCTGCCTGTGAATGACAACAGTTAAAAGGGGGCACATTTTCGCTCATTACAAAAAGTAATTTGGAACCTGGGTCACAGGCAGGAGACCTGCACTGGCCTGGTCACCTTTGTGTTCAGCCCCAGAGGTGCAGGGCTGTGCGATGGGGTGGAGTTTCCAGGGACTCAGTATCCAGACGTCGTGTACTCATTTGAGCTGACGCTAACTGAAGGACACTCAAGGCACCCTAAAGTGACATCAGTACTGAAGTAGTTACACAGGGCAGGACATGAACCCTCATAGACCATGGGGTGCTTACCCATCCGCTTTCTGTCCATTTCATTCCCATGTCTACCGCTACAAGTCCAGGAAAGAGTCCAAAATGCCACTCCTTTGACTCTTCATGCTCCAGGCGGTAAGAGAGCATTTTATGAATTAACTTTGAAAAATATGAGTCCGGGGCAGCATTTTAACAGGAACACCCAAGATGCTAGACAGGAAAACAGGACAATGTGTCTCAGACCAGTCCCATTGACCAGAGAGTGAAGGAACTAAAACTGTCAGAATGAAGCCTCTAATCCATAGGCAAGGGGGAAAAGAAACTAATCTTGAGAGAAATGTGGAGAAAAGAGAATGAAGGGAAGTCAGGGTGGTCCAATCAGTGTCTCTGAATCACGCTGCCCGTCCTGACAACCTGGTGAGATTCTAACTGCGATGGATGCCTCGAACTCACAGATTGAAATTCTCACTTCAGTGATCTGGGGTGTGGTTTGGGCATCAGTATTTTGAAAGGCTCCCAGGTGATTCTAATGTGGGGCTGAGACATTTGAGAGATGTTTTTGGTTCTTGTCCCTTTTACTGGCATACGACTCCTCAAATCCTTGGAATCTCCAGCCAGAGCGATGGCTTTTTCATGGCAATGATGACTGATGGCTGGCAGCCCCTAGGAGCTTCCAGGTGGGGGTGGCCAAGGGAGAGATGAAGGTTACAGGGCTGGGACTTTCAGCCCCACCCTCCCTCTCCAGGAAGGGGAGAGGGGCTGAAGGTAAGTTGATTGTCAATGGCCAGTGGTTGAATCAATCACGCCTATGTAATGAAGCCTCCATAAAACCCCAAGCTACAGGGCTCAGGGAGCTCCTGTATAGCTGCACATGGGACCCACAGAGGGTGCTGCACCCTGGGTGGGGTGGAGCTCAGAGCCCCTCCCCTATCGCCACCTTGTGCATCCCTCGCCTGCATTGTTTGCAATGTCCTTTCTAACAAACCAGTAACCATGTTTCCCTGAGTTCTGGGAGGCCCTCTAGCAAGTTGGTGCAAACAGAAGTCAGGATGGTGGAACCCCAACTTGAATTCGGTCAGTGAGAAGTCCTGGAGGCTGGGACTTGCAAATGGTGTCTAAGGTGGGGGGTGGTTTGGGGACCGAGCCCTCGCTCTCCAGGTAGACAGAGTCAGAATTGAACTAGGGGACACACTGCTGGTGTCTGCTGCAGAACTGATTGGTTGCTTGGTGGTGGGGAGACCCGCCCCACATTTGCTGACAACCGTGCTCAGTGATGATGGTTGAGTGTGATATGAGAGCAGAGAAGGGACACAGTTTGGGTTTTTCCCAAACAGCTTCTAAAGGGAAGGCAGACAAGGGGGCCACTGTGACCTCAGGTTATGGGTGTGCGAGTGCCCAGATGTGTGGCTCCTGCACAGAGAAGGCTGAGCGTCCTGCAGCCACGAGTGGAATTCGTGTCCCCGCAAAGTGCTATGTGTGCAACCTGGGGGGATGGAGAAGAAACCAGGTGGACACATGGATTAGACCTAGAGCAGATCTACTTGAAGCACACTTGCTCAAAGTGCTTTGAATATTGGATCAAATAAGAAATAATCATTACATCAAAATCCACTGTACAGAAAACAATATCTCTTCTTGTTAGCCATAACAGAATTTAATATTTTCTCTAGAATCTTTAAAACAAATCTTGAAGTTTACATTTCTCACATTAATATCAGGCCCATGAATATGGTCAGCACCACAATTAAAAAATTTAATGTTTGGTCAGTTACTGTCATTGTGTGAAATCCCCAAACACAGCTCTTAGTTCTCATTCCCCTGATGAGAATAGAAAAATAAATTAAAAGTGAAACTCAGGAAATGGCTGTGTATTTATATTTTTTTATGCCCCTGCTGATGCTGGCATGAAATAGCACATCAGGAATCTTTCCTGGGAAAGGACTTTAGGGGAAAGATTAGGGTGGAGGGAGGATGCAGTGAAACCAACATCGCCCTTTCCATGTTGCACCCAGAGTTTTCCTGGTCTGGAGGTGGACAACATGCCTAGAAATGCCCTGAGTAGTAACCGGATGTGGAACCAACATCAGGGAATTGGGGAAAATACGCTGAGCCTTGGTGACAGTCCATGCTCTCTCTGTGCAATTGCATTGGGAATCTCTCCTTCTTCCTGTCTTTGCTGACCCCCGCTGGAAGAATATTTCTACTGTTTCTAAATCCTGATCCCTGTCCTAGCCAGGTGGACCCACAGCCTCCAGTTGATTGGAGGACTTGTTGATTGGACTTCTTGATGTCTCCATTGGACCCTCTCTCTCCTTCCAAACAGTGTGGAAAGGGCCTGAGGCCTGGGTTCTAGTTCTGGGGTTGTCAGTGACAGGTCACATGGCTTTAGTGGACTCTCAGCCCCTTAGCACCACCCTGCCATCATCAGGAAAAGGGGACTGGGCTTGGATGAGTCTGAGGTCCCTGCTGGCTCCACAGCCAGGGCTCTTCCCACAGCCACCCACCCCTCCCTGAAAGACTGGGACCTGGAGCTATGAGAGGCCTGTTTCCCTGCAAAGGGTCTCCCCACTGCAGCTGTCTGCTTCTGAGTGTGGTGGGTGACACTGAGCATGTCCCTCACCAGGAGGTGTGAAAAAGCCATCCCTTTTCTGCAAACGGAGGAGGAAAGTGGCTGATATAACCAAGTCCTGGTTGGGTGGGGACAGGGTCCCTGTATCCTGCCCCTCAGGGTGACCTTAATTTCAGGGAGGTTTACTTCTCCCCTGTGGCTGTCACTGTCCTCTTCAGCCCATCCTCCCCCCGGGCTCCGTGTGGCCTGGGTCTGTCCCACTCAGCCACCAGCAGGACTGATAGACTCTCTGTGGATTTTTTTCTCTTTTTTCAGATACCAAGTACTGCTGGAACTATGAAAAAATGAAAAGGGTTTCACAAAAAGTGGCATTTCTACTTGAGGAAAAAAACTACAACCATTGACATGGATATAATTCAGAATATTTTTATTTCCTTATTTATTTCTACATAGTACCCGTTCCCGTATTTTACCCTATATTTATCATGAAGACAAATCATTATTATTTTATGTTAAAACATTTTCTTTGACCTAAAATAAAGTTATTTAAAATAAATTAAAATGTGACGTGTGAGCCTACTGTGCCCGAACCTGTGGCCCGTCCTAGCTCATTCGGGCTACTGTGGCAAAACCCCACGACTCAGGTGGCTCATGATCAACAGAAATTCGTTCTCTCCCAGGTCGGAGCCTGAGGGGACCAAGAGGGACCAGCAGGCTCGCTCTCTGGCCAGGACCCCTTTCCCGATTCGTCGAGGGCCCTTTCTCTCTGTGTTCCCACATGTTAGAACGCAGCTCTCTGGGGTCTTCTGTGAGGACACTCGTCCCATTCCAGAGGGCTCTGCCCTCATGAAGGAATTATTCCCCAGGAATCCCACTTTCTACAAATATTCCCACCACCTTGGGGGTTAGGATTTCAACATGAGAAATTGGGGGGACCTGGGCATTTAGACCATAGCACCCCATGTGCCATCCTGAGATGGGGGGAGGCAGAGGGGGATGGACAGGCAGGGTTTGGGCAAAGGAAGGGAAGAGGAGGAGGAGGAGGAGGAATGTGAGCTGACTAACAAGGGGATTCTCTTCCCTGGCCCCAGCAAGGGGCAATCCCCCAACAAGGGGATTCTCTTCCCTGATGCTCTAGCTCTCTCTAGAGCACCCCTAGATCCCACCCTATGCCCAGAGCCCACCCTGGTCTCCCACCCTTAGGCCCCTGTCTTCCCACAAAACCAGCATCTCACCTCTCCTCCCTTTCCCTGATTCTGGGGACTCTTCCACGGGGACTCCCCAGGGTTAGGACACATTCTACATAACTGTCCCCTCCCAGCACCCACCTCCCCGGGCCCCCACTGGCCAGACCCCCACCTTGTGGTTCTGGAGCGTCCAAAGCACAAGAATCTCCCCGATGGAATGGCCGTGCAGCCTGGCCCCCATGAGGTCGGGCAGTCCCCTGCTCAGCCCCCTGCTCCAGCCGCCCCGGGTCAGAGTGTGCAAGGCAAATGGAGCGGGGGAAACACAGAGCCTGGGGCTGTGACACACAGCCCTGAATCCACACGGCCAATGCTTATGTACCTTCATTTTTGTTTCATTGTCTTCAGGTGAATCTTGTCATCTGCATGGTTGGCTTTTCAATTTTTTTTTAACCTCAAAAGGGCTTGTATTAGCATAACACAGGACTCTGGAATCCACTCCTCCTTGTGTCACCAGAGGCAGGTGGGCCCCTGTGCCCCAAGACACCTGCACAGGAGTGGCTGTGGTCCCTTGTGCCTAAGGACCACAAACTGGGCACAGCCCAATGCCCATCCCCATTAGAATGGACAAACACACTGTGGTGCATCTTATGAGCAGCGGAGGTGGATGCGTCACTAATTATTAATTCCCTAATTTTTAGTGAACAGAGGCAGGTACTTTAGAACAGATGTGATAAGGCTACAGGTTAAAACCAGACCTGCTGGGAGTTCACTAAGCAGAAAATTGTCAGCAATACAAGTAAAGGACCATCATGAAGATATGATGTGGTCACTGCTCAGTGCAGGGAGCGAGGTATAAGCAGCAAGGGGCAGGTGGGAAGCTTCTGGAAGCTACATGGGTTTCGGGTGTTGATCTAGGTAGGAGTTTGTTCATTTGTAGCAACTCATTCAGAGGTAGGTTTGTGTTCGTGTACCCTTCTGCATAGTGATTCTCACAGCTTAAGAAAAAATACCATTTCCTGTCAGTGCAGGAACTTCAAAGGGTGAGAGAATTGTCCTAACTAGTTTGGCCTTTCACAGCGGCAGGTGTGGTGACCAGGGCAGTGGACAGCACTTCCCAGTTACCCCCAGATACCTTGTAGGCCCAGAGTGGCAATCTGGGAGGGCAGTGTCCCTGGAGTGTTCCTGGTGTCACTGAGGCACGTGCACAGGAGGTCCAGGGGCAGAGGTGACGGCTGCTCTTCTCCAACGAGTCCAGCAAACGTGGAGAGAAGGGACAGCCAGAGACGGGGCAGACCCCAGAGGACATGACCTGAGGTTCCCACATCAAGTCAAATGTGTCCCCACAAGCTTTTACCCAAGGCAAATGTCTGTGAATCCCCCTCCCCCCACCACACACACACACACACACACACATCAACAACAAAGCAAAAGCAACAACTGCAGCAACAGCCTTAAAGCCACATGCAGCAGTGGACGGATGTTACTAGTCTGTCATGGTGTCCAGTAATGGCCACCCCGCCTGCAATGTCACTTCTGCTCAGGAATCTCTGGCAGCCTCTGGAGCTCTGCGGGAGAGAACCTGGAGTGATGCTGGGAAATTTGGAAGGGAGGGAAGATTCCCAGGACCAGAACCTGGAAAAGGCAACTGGAAACTCAGGATTAGCATCACTATCATTTTTCTATCTTTTATTTTTTTTCCAGGGATTTCAGTGCATACACCACTATCACGAAATGTCACAAGACCAGATAAAGGTAGACCTGAGTACAAAAGTCATGTCGTCGATGTATACATAGTTGAGAAGATGACAGGGACAGACTGATGTGGAGTGCAGTACAGAACCTGACCTTGGGATACCGAGACATCTGTCCCACCACTCGAGAACAGTCGCTTCCTGCCCCCACCCTCCCCACAGCCTTCCAAATAATCCCCAAACTTCAGTGGCATAAGACTGCATTTTGTGTCACCTGGCCTTGCTGGCTAGGTACTCAGATTAGGGGGCAGGACTCCTGTCTTGTGTCTTCACCAATCCTGTGTGAAAGCTGATCTTACAATTGGGTCACTCTTATCACACCCAACTGAAACAGAGAGGCCAGAGGGATAAAGCACTTGGGACACATACCATTGTTCCAAGGATCTAATTTTCTGCAAGCCTAACAGCTGGAACTGCCTGTTGTAACCTGAAACCAGTTTTATCTAATAGCTACTGAAATGACCTGCCTTGAATCTCAGACTAGGGTTACGCACCGCTGTCACTTACCTGAGCTTGAAATCTCTGTAAAACTTTATTAGTGCCAATGAACTTATTTTCAAAGCAATATGTAACGTATCTCTTTGTTATAAAACCTCCAGCCTTCTCGAAGACCAGACAGACTAAGTGTATTCACCAAATTGTAATTCTTGCTTCTTAAGATGAAATGTTTGCATTTAGAGATTTGTCTCTATGTTTTATTTTGACTTTGACCCCTAGGACCTCATCCCCATCTGCATGGATAATGAAGAAATGCCCCTGGGAGGATTTTACAGGCCTGATCTGGAAGTGACTCACATCAGTTCCACTCTTCATCGTTTGGCAAGAACTGCTCACATGATCATACCTAATGCAAGGGAGTCTGGGAAATGTAGTCCAGTTGTGTATCTAAAGAAAGGGAGAATGGATTTTGATGGACAACTGGAGATCTCTCCAACAGTAACTCATTTGTATTTATTGTGCTTCTTAAATCTTTATTGAATGCCTACTCTATGCCGGGCACTGTGTTATGAACTGAGCAGCAAACAGGCCTGGGAAAAGCTCTGAGTCTGAAGGAGACAAGACATCGTATAAAGTACCTGTTATCCTAACACAAAAAAAGGATAACATGGCAGTGCTCTAGGAGTCCAGTCAATTATTCTAGAATGGGAAGCTGCCCAAAGATGATAGTAATTGAATATCACTTTTAGAGATAAACCAGATTTGGTTGGTGGAGGTAGATGACAGCAGAAGCTATAGGATGTAATTCATGGACTTGATATATTAAGGAATACTATGCAGTGATTAAAATCAGATTTTCAAAATAATTCAATGGTGTGGATAAGGGTTCATATGAAGTCAGAAAAGCATCAGAGAAAATAGGATGATCACATTTTTGGAAAAACCCTATGCCTAAATTTAGATGAAAGTATGCAAATATTTGGGGTAATAGTTCTCAAATGTTATACAATATTTACTGTTTATATAATCAGAAAGATTCCATCAATATGCTTTGGTTTGATATACTATTTTCTTTAAACCAGTCAGAGATACCTGTATGTAGATCAGTAATTCTCAATACTTTCCTCCCCTACACCCTGCTGTTTCTGTGAGATAGTTTCCTGGTCTCTATTTTTCTTTTTTTTTTTTTTTTTTGAGACAGAGTCTCACTCTGTTGCCCTGGCTAGAGTGAGTGGCATCAGCCTAGCTCACAGCAACCTCAAACTCCTGAGCTCAAGTGATGCTACTGCCTCAGCCTCCCAAGGAGCTAGGACTAGAGGCATGCAACACCATGCCCGGCTAATATATATATATTTAATTGTCTAGCTAATTTCTTTCTATTTTGTTGTTGTTGTTAGAGACAGGGTCTTGCTCAGGCTGGTCTCGAACTCCAGAACTCAAAGGATCCGCGGGCCTCGGCCTCCCAGAGTGCTGCAATCACAGGCATGAGCCACACAGCCAGGCCCCTGGTCTCTATTTCTTTCCCCGGAATCCAGGACCTGACTTGTGCTCAAAACGCACTCCCTGAAATATGGCACTTGTAAAGAGACTTCTTTTTCACAATATGAAATGGAGAAACAATGACTTCCTCTACAAGGCATTGATTCTTATGGAATTTGGATATAGTCTAACGATCCTGTGGTCCAAGAAGTCTAAGTTTGAAGGTTGACTTTCTTTGCTGACAGGAGCCTGGAATCCTGCAGCATTAATGTCATTTTATCAATTGGCCACGAGAGGGCAGGGCATGACTGCTTTTCTAGGGCATTACTGCAAAAGGTTTACAAATTTAATTAGGACGCTAATGAAAATCCCACACGATAAATGAATATAAGACAACCCACTAACCGGAAGATGCACCTTGATGACGCGTGCAGACTTGGAAAATTATGTGTCCGATCCCACGAGTCTTCCTCTCACCTCCATCCATCCATCTATAAACATCCGTCTGTATAATATTTCTCCTTCTTTGTGATGAGAATCTTTTGGTAGCAACTGGTCTGCTCGTGGGAGAAAAAGTAACTGAAACAAGGGAGGACATAATACAGGTGATTGGCAGGAGGTCGCAGTGCAAGTCTGTCAAAGTGGGAGGTCTCGTGATCAGTATAGCCAAGGTCAGGGATGCACGCTCTTCTATCCTCTTCTATCGGTAAAGCATTCCATGGTTTTCTCCTCTGGGGAACCGTGCTAAAATCCTTTATATCCTAAAAGAGCATCAAGTCAGAATAATGGAAAGCAGTTGTAACCAAATTGAGGGACAGATTAGGTTATTATTATAATTACGTGGTAGTCTGCTTACCACATACTCTATTGTAATCCTTAGTCCCCCACATAAGACAGTCAGTGACCCGAGAGTAGAGTCTACACTTGGTTCTGACTGTGTCACAGGCCCCCAGCCCAGCACCTGGCAAAGCAGAGGCTCCAAGTACTGCTCAGTGAATGCACTTGGGACTCGAGATATGACAGGCTATTGAACAATATATGAAGTTGGGACTCATTAGAACAGCCCGGATGTGAAGTCACCATAAGCACGAGGCTTGTTAACCTGTCAGACTCTTCATTTTTAAAACAATTTAACCTTTTTATTTATTTTTTTAGAGACAAGGTCTTGCTCGGTAGCCCAGGCTGCAGTGCAATGGCAAGATCATAACTTACTGCAGCCTTGAACTCCCCGGCTCAAGTGATCCTCCTGCTTCAGCCTCCCAAGTAGTTAGGACTAAAAGTCTGTGCCCCCACACCCACCTAATTTTTCTTATTTTTTTTTTTGTAGTCATGAGATCTCACTATGTTGCCTGGGGTGGTTGTGAATTCCTGGCCTCAAGAGATTCTCTCACCTCAGCTTCCCAAAGTTCAGGGATTGCAGGTGTGAGCCACCACACCTGCTGCTGGGCTCTTTAAACCTGATTGTCTTCCCACGGCAACCCCAGCCCAGATCCACCTGGTCCCAGGTATTTTCCAGAATCACCGCCCTGCTTCAGCTTCTCTTGCTCACTTTGGCTTCTCTGATCATCCTCCCATGTGGTTCTTCACGCTAAGTCTCAGTGGACACCTCTGAGCCCATTCGGTAGCTCATTGGATCTCCCTACTGTGGCCCAGCTGCCATCACCTGCTCCTGGCTCTGCACTCGACCTAGACTGCAGTCTCATCCCAACTCCAGTGAGGAGACTCCCCCATCGTGCTGACCCTGGGGCCCACGCCACCGAACGTGACCCCTCTCCACCCATCTCTTCCAGCAGCCTCACCTGGCCATAGGGGTTCTGATGTCTAAAAACATGTAGGGAAGAAAAGGAATCTCATGCCATTTTTGCTAGAAAATAATTTCCAATTTCTGAAAAAATACTAGAACATCGTGTGATTTAATTGTCCTCCTTCTTGGAATAAGAAAACTAGATTGCAAAAAAAACGGAAACTGCAATATTCTGATACCAATGGCAATAAAATAATTTAAACATTGTGGCCATATATATGCTTTTCTTTTATGTTTATGACACTATTGTTTAAAAATATGGAACTTAAGGTAAAACCTATTCTGCATTCTTAGGATGCCCAGATTAAGAAAATTCTGTAATTTATTTCCTTGTAAATATCCCTTTTTAACACAAATCGAAGTTTAGAATTCAAACGCTAAAATCCTTGCTTTTCACAGGTGGGGCAGCCAGGCCCAGAGACAGGGTGTGGTGTGCCCGGTGTCACCAACCCCTTCACCAACCAACCTTGAGAAAATAGACAAGCTCTTTTTGCACTTAGTGTCTTCCGATTTCCAGCCAGTGCTTTTAAAATAGTAGGCTCTCTATGAATCTAATCAGAAGCTAACTGAACTGATCAGCATTGAGCGATTTCGTAATGTTTGAGAGTTCCTTTCTCCTAGTTGTAGGTTCACCTTTGTTGGTGGTGAACCATGTCAAAATAAAATTTCTTGACATGGGCAATATAAGTAACCTTAACACTTGTACCCCCATAATACGCTAAAATAAAAAATAATAATAATTTAAAAAAACGCAAAAATAAAATGTCTTGAGCACAATAATTTGAAACAGACAAGTCTCCTTTTCTGACACTGAGCAGAGAGGAATTGTGCTGACAGTTCTGATTAGCGTCCTGGTTCTTCTCTGAGAAGCAGTGCTCTCAAACCATCGGGGCTGGGCTCAGAGCAGCCCACACTGTAATATTATTTACCAATTACTGAAAGCCGGAAGCCAGCTCTGCTGCCCTGCCCAGACACGAGCACAGACTTCAGAGGCCCTTCATCCACTGCCAGGATGGCTGGACCCAGACAGTCTCCGAAGCTCACTTTCCTCTCGGTCAATTGCAAGTATGAGGTTTATGAATATTAAAGAGCTTCACCGTTAGAAGGTAGGCCTTTCAGAATATTAGATTCTACAGAACTAAAGGTAATGACAGGATTTTATTCATAAAGCAATAATGGCATGGGCAAGTCAAGCTTAATATAGCTATAAATTAGTAGTGGTGTTTTCATTGAACAATTAATTTTAAGGTGAGAGTGCCTAAAATATATGTTTTTCCAAGAAATGAGCATGCCTGGTGAATTTTACCCTTTCTCTGATGATGCTTGAAAGATCTGCTCTTCTGGATGAAGAACAACAATAAATTATGTCAATGTATCATGAAATATAGAATTGCATGATAATTCTGTTGTATCTTTCCATTTGTTTGTATCTTTAATTTTTGTTGTTAATGTTTTATAATATTCAGTGTACAGATATTTCACCTCCTTTTTAAAACTTATTCCTAAATATTTTATTCTTTATCGTGCCATTGTAAATGAGATAGTTTTATTAATTTATTTTTCAGATAGTTCATTGTGTATAGAATATACACATTATATATATATATATAGATAGATTAGTGTATAGAAACTCAACTGATTTTTATATGTTGATTTAGTAACCTACAAATTTAGTAATTTTTTTTATGATTTCTAACCATTCTTTGGGAGATTCTTTAGGGTTTCCTTTCTTTATTTGTACACTTTTTTCTTATTTAATATAAATTCTTTTTTTTCCTTTTTATTTCAGCATATTATGGGGGTACAAATGTTAAGGTTACATATATTGCCCTTGCCCCACATGAGTGAAAGCTTCAAGCATGTCCATCCCCTAGATGGTGCACACTGCACCCATTAGATGTATATATACCCATCCCCTCCTCCCCTCTCCCATTTGCCCAACACCCAATCAGTGCTATTACTATATGTGTACTTAAGTGTTTATCAGTTAAAACCAATTTGATGGTGAGTACAAGTGGTGCTAGTTTTTCCATTCTTAGGATACTTCACTTAGTAGAATGGGTTCATACTCTATCCAGGATAATACAAGAGGTGCTAGATCACCATTGTTTTTTGTGGCTGAGTAGAACTCCATGGTATACATATACCACATTTTATTAATCCACTCATGTATTGATGGGCAGTTAAGTTGTTTCCACATCTTTGCAATTGTAAATTGTGCTGCTATAAACATTCTAGTGTCAATGTCTTTTTATAGAATGGTAGATGCCCAAAATCAAATGGTAGTTCTGCTTGTATCTCTTTGAGGTATCTTCATATTGCTTTTACAGAGGTTGTACTAGTTTCCAGTCCCACCAACAGTGTATGAGTGTTCCTATCTCTCCGTAAGCATCCCAACATTTATTGTTCTGGAACTTTTTGATAAAGGCCATTCTCACTGGAGCTAAGTGATATCTCATTGTGGTTTTAATTTGCATTTCTCTGATGATTAGAGATGTTGAGCATTTTTCATATGTTTGTTAGCCATTAGCCTATCTTCTTTTAAAAAGTTTCTGTTCATGTCCTTTGCCCACTTTTTGACAGGGTTGTTTGATTTTTTTCTTGCTGATTTTTGTGAGTTCTAAGTAGATTCTAGTTATCAGCCCCTTATCAGATGTGTAGGATGAGAAAATTTTCTCCCATTCTGTAGGTTGTCTGTTTGCTTTCATGACTATTTCTTTGGCTTTGCAGAAGCTTTTTAGTTTGATCATGTCCCATTTATTTATTTTTGTTGCTGCTGTGATTGCCTTTGGGGTCTTCTTCATAAATTCTTTGCCTAGGCTGATGTATAGGAGAGTGTTTCCAACATTTTCCTCTAGAATTGTAATAGTTTTATACCTTAGGTTTAGTCTGTTATCCAGCGTGAGTTGATTTTTGTGAGAGGTGAAAGGTGTGGATCCTGCTTCAGCCTTCTGCAAGTGGCTATCCAGTTTTCCCAGCACCATTTATTAAAAAGGGATTCTTTCCCCTAGTGTATGTATTTGTCTGCTTTGTCAAAGATTAGATGGCCATATGAGGATGATTTCATATCTGGTTCTCAGTTCTGTTCCATTGGTTTGTGTCTGTGTTCTTGTGCCAACACCATGCTGTTTTAGTTACTATAGCCTTGTAGCATAGCTTAAAGTCTGGTAAATGGGTGCCTACCAATTTGTTCTTTTTGCTTAAGATTGCTTTTGCTATACTTGGTCTTCTCTGGTTCCATATGAAGTGTAGAATTATTTTTTTCTAGATCTGCGAAAAATATGCTATTTTAATAGGGATTGCATTGAATCTGTAGATCACTTTGGTAGCATAGACATTTTAACAATATTGACTCTGCCCACCCATGAGCATGGTATGGTTTTCCACCTGTTTACTTCCTCTGATATTTCCTTCCTCAGTGTTTTGTAGTTCTCCCTGTTGAGATCTTTTACCTCCTTAGTTAAATATATTCCTACATAGTTTATTTTCTTTGTTGCTCTTGTGAAGGGTATTGAGTCTTTGATTTGGATCTCAGTTTGACCGTTGTTGACATATAGGAATACTACTGATATATTTACACTGATTTTGTAACCTGAGACTTTGCTGAATTTGTTTATCAACTCCAGTAGTCTCATGGCAGAATCTTTGGGGTTTTCTAGATAAAAGATCATATTTTCAGCAAAGAGAGGTAATTTGACCTCTTCTGCTCGCATTTGCATGCCCTTGATTTCCTTCTCTTGTCTGATTGCTCAGGCTAGTACTTCCAGCAGTATGTTGAATAGAAGTGGTGATAAAGGGAAACCTTGTCTGGTTCTAGTTCTAAGTGGGAATGTTTTCAATGTTTCCCCATTCAGTTTGATGTTGGCTGTGGGTTAGTCATACATGGCTTGTACCATTTTGAGGTAAGTCCTATCTATGCCTCTTTTGTTAAGCATTTTTATCATAAAAGGGTGTCGAATTTTGTTGAATATTTTTTCTGTGTCTATTGAGAGGATCATATGGTCTTTGTTTTTGCTTCTATTTATGTGGTGAATAACACTTATAGATTTGCATATGTTGAACCATCCCTGCATCTCTGGGATGAAGTTCACTTGGTCGTGATGGATTTTTTTTTTTTTTTGATATGCACCTGAATTCGGTTTGTTAGCATTTTGTTGATAATTTTTGCATCTATATTCATAAGGGATATTGGTCTATAGTTTTCTTTTTTTGTTACATCCTTTCCGGGTTTTGGTATCAAGGTGATATTGGTTTCATAAAATGTGTGGGGAGGATTCCTTCCTTCTCGATACTGTGGAATAGTTTCTACTGGCTAGGCACCAGTTCTTCGTAGGTCTGGTAAAATTTGAGTCTGAAACTATCTGGTCCAGGACTTTTCTTTTTAGGAAGGTTTTTTTTTATTGCTGTTTCAATTTTGGTACTTGATATTGGTCCATTCAGGAATTCTCTTTCTTCCTGATTGAGCCTAGGGAGGCTGTGTGTGTCTAAGAATTTGTCCATTTTCTCCACATTTTACAGTTTATGTGCATAGGAGGTTTTACAGTATTCATACATGATATTTTATATTTCTGTGGCATCAGCTGTAATTTCTCCTTTTTCATTCCTGATGGAGCTTATTAGAGTTCTTTCTTTTCTGCTTTTCGTTAATATACATAGAGGTGTGTCAATTTTGTTAATTTTTTGAAATAAATAACTCTGTTTATTAATCTTCTCTATAGTTTTGTTGTTGTTGTTAGCAATTTCATTTAGTTTTTCTCTGATCTTTGTTATTTCTTTTCTTCTGCTGGGTTTTGGGTTGGTTTACAAATCCTTTTCCAGTTCTTTGAAACAGTTCTTTAGATTGTTGATTTGTGATCTTTTTGTCTTTTGGATGTAGGCATTTATGGAAATAAATTTTCTTCTCAGGACTTCTTTAGCTGTATCCCACATAGTTTGATAACTTCTGTCTCCTTTGCCATTTAGTTCAAAGAATCTTTTTATTTCCATCTTGATTTCCTCATTAATGAAATAATCATTTAGCAGAAGATTGTTTATGAAGTAGGAAGATTTCCATGACTTTGTGTAGAGGTGAGAGTTTCTGTTGGAGTTTATTTCTAATTTTATTTCACTGTGGTATGAGAAGATGTATGGTATAATTTCTATTTTTTATATGTTTTGAGACATACTTTGTGGCCTAGGATATGGTAAATCTTAGAGAATGTCCCATGAGCTGATCGGGAAAATGTATATTCCTGGTGGTTTGGGGGTAGAATGTTCTGTAAACATCAGTCAATCCCATTTGGTCTAGTGTTCTGTTTAAGTTCAATGTTTCTTTGTTCATTTTCTGTGTGGAGGATCTATCCTGTTCTGTCAGAGGGGTGTTGAAGTCTCTGGGTATTATGGTTTGCTGTTTATCATTTTGTTTAGATCAAGTAGGATTTGCGTTATGAATCTGGGTGCACCTGAGTTAGGTGCATAAATATTTAGAATTGTTATGTCTTCTTGTTCAATTGTACCCTTCACCATTATATAGTGACCCTTTTTGTCTTTCATTACCTTTGTTGATTTGAAGAATAAGTTATGTGAAATCAGAACTGCCATGCCAGCTTTCTTTTGGCTTCCATTTGTTTGAAATATTGTTTTTCATCCCTTTAGTTGGAGTCTAAATGGATCCTTGTGGATTAGATGTGTTTCCTGAAGAGATCAGATACTTGGGTTGTGTATATTTATCTATTTGGCCACTGTATGTCTCTTTAGTGGGCAGTTCAAGCCACTCACATCTATGGAGAGATTTGATAAGTAGGAAGATTTCTGTTCACCCTGTTGAATTGAACTTTGTTGCTTGATTTTTTCTCTTGAGCCATTCTGATATCTGGCCTTTGACCTTTAGCTTTTGGATGATTTTTACATTCATGAGTTTTTATTGTGCTGATCCAGGTGGAACACTGATTTGAGTACTTCCTGGAGGGCAGGTCTTGTCTTGATGAATTCCCTCAGTCTTTGTTTATCTGAGAAGGTCTTTATTTCTCCTTTGTACACAAAACTTAATTTGCGGGGTACAAGATTCTAGTCTGGGTATCATTCTGTTTGAGAAGAGTGAGAATGGGGCCCCAGTCTCTTCATGCTTGTAAGCTTTCAGTTGAGAAGTCTTCCATTATTTGGATGGGTTTTCCTTTGTAGGTTACCTATTTCTTTCGCTTTACAGCTCATAGGAGGGCCTCTTTGGTGGTTATTTTGGTCAGTCTGATTACTGTGTGTTGTGGTGTCTTCCTGTTTTGATGAATCTCCCAGGAGATCTTTTAGCTTCTTGTACCTGGATATCTACATTTCTAGGAAGGCCTGGGAATTTTTCCTCTATTATATCCTCAAATAGCTTATCCAACCCTTGTATATTTTCTTCTTCACCCTCAGGGATGTGTATGATTCTCACATTAGGCCTCTTTACATGATCCCGTATTTCTTGTAGTCTTTCCTCTTTTCTCTAATTTCTCTGCTCTATCTCTGTGACTGATTTATTTAATTGAAATGTGTTATTTTCAATCCCCGAGAATCTTTCTTCTGTTTGATATATCCTGTTCTTGAGGCTTTCCACTGTGCCTTGTAATTCATTGAATAAATTCTTCATTTCTAGGAATTTGTTTTGATTTTTCTTTAATATTTCAATTTCTTTAGTGTATTTTTCTTCCTAGTCCTGCATTTCTTTTATGGTTTCTTTGTGTTGGTTATCTGTTTCTTTCTTGCAGATCATTGACTTTTCTTACAAGCCATGTTCAAAATTCTTCTTCTGTCATTTTAGTCTTCTCAATTTCATTGATTTCCATTGCTTGAGAGCTGGTATTCCCCTTTGAAGGTGTGCTTTCCATTTGATTCTTCATATTTCCACAGTTCTTTAGCTAATTCCTTCCCATCTGGATCGGCTGTTGCTTCTTACCTTTAGATTTTTGTTTTGATATTGACACACCCTGTTTAGTCTCTGAGCCAGTAGGTGGTGTATATGGGTAAGATTCAATCATATCATTTATGACAAGTCAGTAGATGCACTTAAAGGGTATGCAGAATGATCTCCCTGTCAGTAGGTAGTGCTTGCTGCGAGGAGCAGGCTGCAGTGTTTTGTTTGGGTCCCATAACCAGGTCTTGTTCCTCTGGAGAGGCACTATAGTGCCTCAGGTTGTGAGTGGGGACCTGGGACTTCCAAGTGTGTCCTTATTCCCCACCTCAGTGGGGGAAGGTCAGGGAGTGAGTCTGGGCACAGCTGGGTTGGGTGAGCCTGCCCTAAAGCTCCACAAATGCTGTTATCAGGGGTCAAAAGTCTGTTTTATGCTTCTGAGTAAAGCTGCCAGAGAGGGGCTGAAATGGCCCCACTTAGCCAAAAAGCCTGCATGTGGGGTTGAGGCTGTCTGAGACCTGCAGTCTGAAGCAAGCCTCACTCCTTTCCACCCTCCCCTATTCCACAGTTTCTCCCGGTCCTCTTGCCAGTAGGCAGTACCTAAAGCCAGTGGATCTCCCTTGTCTGTGATGCAGGCTGGGAGGTTCCCTGCCCAGGATCACAGCCTGGGCTAGGTGCGTGGCGTTCCTGTGGGAGGAGGGTTGCCCCTCAAGCACACTGATCTGCCCCTGAAGGGACACACACCTCATTAGGTTCATTCACAAATATTCCTTCTGTGCCCCAGGGCAATGTGATCGAGACCTGGGTGTAGGGGATCTGGTCTTCAGGGCTGTCCTCTGGGCCCTGGAGATCAATTCCTGAGCCTGCCAAGTCACCCATGGTGTGCCTGAGCTGGATCAATGTCTGTTCATCTCAGGATGTGCCCCACTGTCCTGGAGTCACCAGGCTAGCAGCACCTGGGAGGGCTGGCAGGTAGGGAGCTCACAGTCTGAGTACTCCTCAGTCCCCAAAAGGAAAGGTCCCATTCCCTGCAGATTTTTCAGGCTATATTGTCTCTCTCAGCTGCTGCAGGTAGGGAGGGGGAAGAAAATGAAACAATGTGGCACCTGCCAGCCAGCTCTGGTCTGTGGGCCAGGAGGTGCCCCTAGGGAGCTGGGAGCCCGAAGTCCTGTCCACAAGAGGCTCACCACTCACTGGAGGTGACCGTCTCTGGGCTGGTGTCGGCACATCTCTCCAACCTCTTGGGAATCCACCAGCAGTCTGAGGCACAAGGGAGGGGAAATTTAACTGCCCCATCTATCCTTATCGCTGGTCTCCAAGCCTCTTGGGGGCCTTTCTCCTTCCAGTTCTCCTCCACAGCTTCTTCCTATGTAGTCTCCTGTAGTTTCAGGCACTCTTCCTTCTGGCCCTCATCCAATCTGTGTTTGTCTGCCTATGTATTTTTTTCTCTTTCTTCTAAAATCTGTCTTTCTTTTGGAGACACTGTGGCTGGTAGTTTTTCTCGGCCACCATCTTGCCCCCCTTCTTGATTTTTAAATTAAGGAAACATAAGGACCAATTTAGAGAACTCTGCTGAGTTGATCTAAGTAACTATCTCCACCATAGTTGAGGCTAATTCAGTCTGGAAACTCAGGAGCAATAAATGATGTCAATATCTGCTAGGGTCTGAATGTTTGCATCTTCTCAAAATTCATATATCGAAGCCTAATCCCCAACATGATGGTATTTGGAAGTGGAACCTTTCGGTGATGAGATCATGAAGGTGAAGTGAATGAGATCAGTGTCCTTATAAAACAAACCTTAGAGAGCTCCTTCAATCCTTCCACCATGTGAGGACACAGTAAGATGAACTCGGATGCAGGCTTTCATGAGACATCAAATCTGCTGACACCTTGATCTGAGACTTCCCAGCCTCCAGAACTATGAGAAATAAATTTCTGTTGTTTACAAGCCACCCATTCTATAGTATTTTGTTATAACAGTTGGTATGAATTTAGGCAATATCATAGGTATTATGATAAATTTTTGAGGATGGCAGCCTTCTAAAATGTGGTCTTGTTATCAAGACTTAGAAAAGAAAAACATCTTTCAGCACAGAATTGCATTTCATTTACTACTAATAACCCAGTGGCTGGTAACTTTGCACATAATTCACTAATTTTCTTAATAAGAAATATATTTTATGTCAAGATTTTGGGGAGAGTCTCAGGGTATGACTAGAGTCCACATGGAATATATTTAAAATATGTCACATGTAGGTATTTTCTTCAAGGAATCATCTTTCAAAGGAATATAAATAAATTAAATGCGGCATGTTCAAAAAATATGGAACCAAACATGAAGTTCTGCCTCTAATTGCCCCACATCCCCCAATTCCAACTGGCTGATCTCTTTCCTTATTCTTTTCCCTATCTTTCTCCAGGTAGACTACTGTGTGCATGGGGAAAAAGCAAAATGCTAATGAAGATGTTTTCCCACGTTGTTTACCTGATTACTCCTCATTAACCCTCAATGCCCCTCATGTAGAGTTTCCCCCCTCACTGCTTCCCTTGCTTCCTGGACACATATGACAATGTCACAGTGAAAAAGATATGGCACTTCTCAAATAGTCCACAATGGTAGAGAAAGTTATAAATAAGAAATTGTAGTAAAATCAAATAAGTACTTTGATACAGATTTGGGCAAAGTGCTATGGAATAGAAGGACATTGACTTTTCTTGGAAGAGCCTTTGAAGATGTCACCCAGGAGGTGGCATTAGCAGAGTCTTGGCAGGTAAGTAGGAAATCAGCAACCACAGAGGTGGTGCCAGAGATGGAGTGGAGGATAAAATCATTTTAGGAGAGGGAAACATGGGCAAAAGCACAGAGAAATAGTGTGATATATTTAGGAAATGTTAACAGTTTTGTATACAACTTTTAAATTGTGCTTTAAAATGGATCTATTAGAACTACTTGTTTATTTTCCTTGGCACAAAAAAGTTTGCAAAGAGAAAAAGAGTAGAAAAGGAACACTCCAAGAAACTCTACATAACTTTTCATTCTGATTGATTTTATTTTAACAAGATGATGAAGTCATAGTATTGTTAACTATCACAAGATTGATGTGTAATTCCTCTTCCTATAACAAATATTTTTAAAAACCTAAAGTAAACAAACACAGCTCTCTGTAAAAATATTCTAAATGTAGCTTCTTATAACAAATCTTTATACTCTCAACATTAGAAATCAATAGTCCTTAGACTGATTAGATTAAATATCTGAATATTCTAGGAAAGTGGAAATGGCCCATGATTCAAATTGAAGATGACGAGATATAGAATGATTACAAATCTAAATTAAAATGTGAGATATGAGCTGGGCACAGTGGCTCATTCCTGTAATCCCACCACTTTGGGAGTCCAAGGCAGGAGGATTGCTTGAGGTTAGGAGTGTGAGACCAGCCTGAGCAACATAGCAAGAGCAAAAAAATACAAAAAAAAAAAAAAAAAAGAAAAAGAAAAATTAGCCAGGTCTGATGACAAAAGCCCGTAGTTCCAGCTATTCAGGAGGCTGAGGCAGAAGAATCACTTGAACCCAGGAGTTTGAGGTTGCAGTGAACTATGATGACGCCACTGCACTCTAGCCTGGGCGACAGAGTGAGACTCTGTCTTAAAATAAATAAATAAACAAACAGAAAAACAAACAAATGTGAGGTATGCAAATGTTCTCCTATGCCCAGCCTCCATTTGTCTTTTGAGGCCGAGAAGTGAAGCTTTGGAATCATTAGAAATCTGGAGTCCCAATTGGTGAGGAAATACAACACCAGTGTATACCCCATGAGTAGACAAAGGGGCACACCACCCTTGGGTGTAGCTGCTACAGTCAGCCAATATGGGAATAGGCCCTGGCTTATTTAAATAAGCCACGATTTTTGGATGTTCATGTTATTTCCAACTTGTCTATACTATAATGACCTTTGGTGGCTATCACTTCATGTACATCTTTGAATAATTCTCTGATTTTCTTGGGATAAACTCCTAGAAATGAATTTGTGTAACACATTACTCCAAAATTTAGGATTTAATACAATAGACATGGATTACCTCACTATTTCTGTGGGTCAGTATTCTGAATGAATCTTAGCTGGGTGCCTCTAGCTCAAGATCTCTTACGAGGTTGCAGTCTTGCTCTCATCCTGGGCTATGATCTCCTCTAAAAGCTTGATGAAATAGCTGCATTAAACTGGGTAAAGAGATAATATGAAACTGAGCATTATTTTCTTAATCACAAATCAAATTTTGGCTTGTTAACTTTGGAAAGCTGTTACATTTACTGGGTCTTTGTTTCTTCATTCCAAATATGACAGATTTCTGTCCCATCTTTGTTTATGATTCTGATAATCTGTGATTTATCTAAAGAGCTTTTATTTCCCAATTCTTTTAATTAGCTGGCCTTTTCCCTAACATCTAATTTTCTTTGTGTTGCCCCCTCTCTTTTTCTTCTTTAGACTGCTTTTTTCATATCTTTTATTTTTCTTTTAAATACTGCATTTTCATATCTTACACATCTAATTGTTTTCCTTTTATTTTTAGTTGGCACATAATGAGTGTACATATTTATAGGATAGAGAGTGATATTTCGAGACAAGCACATAATCTGTAGTGATCAAGTCAGGGAAACTGGAATATCCATCCCCTCAAACACTTGTCATTTCTTTGTGTCATGAACATTCAAGAGCCTCTCTTCTAGTTTTTTGAAAATACACAATAAATTATAATTAGCTATACTCACCCTACATTGCTGCAGAACACTGGAATTCATTCCTTCTAACTGCCTGTAATTTTGTGTCTGTTAACCAATCTCTCCCTCTCATCCCCTCTCCCCACCCTTCCAGCCTCTACCACCACAGTTCTACTCTCTACTTTCATAAGATCAATATTTTTTAGCTCTCACATATAAATAAGAACGTGTGATATTTATCTTTCTGTGTCTGACCTATTTTGCTTAATATAATGTCCTCCAATCTAATCCATGTTGCTGTGAATGACAGGATTTCTTTTCTTTGTTTCTTTTTTTTTTTAAGAAGGTATTTTGATGTTTTTATTCACTTATTCACTTATTTATTTATTTATTATAGAGACAAGGCCACACTATGTTGCCCAGTCTGGTGTCTAACTCTTGGCCTCAAGCAATTATCCCCCCTTGGCCTCCTAATACACTAGGATTAAAGGCACGAGCCACCATCATGCCTGGCCGGATTCTTTTTATAGCTGAATAATAATTGTGTATATACCAATTTTTTCTTTATTCATTCATATGTTAATGGACATTTGGGTTCATTCCATACCTTAACTATTATGAATAGTGCTGCAATAAACATGAGAGTGCAGAGGTATCACTTTGATATAGTGATTTCCTTCTTTTTTTTTCGATAAATATTCAGTAGTGGGATTGCTGGCTCATATGGTAGTTCTATTTCTAATTTTTTGATAAACCTTCACACTGGTTTCCATAATGGTATACTAATTTACTTTCCCATTAACTGTGAATAAGAATACCTTTTTCTCTGCATCCTAACCAGCATTTGTTATCTTTTGTTTTTTGATAATAGTCATTTTTAACTAGGGAGAGATGATATCTCATTGTGGTTTTAATTTGCATTTCCCTGATTATTCGTGATGTGGAGCATTTTTTCATGTATTTGTTGGCCATCTGAATGTCTTCTTTGGAAAAATGTCTATCCAGGTCCTTTGCTCTTTTTAGTGGGATTATTTGGATTTTTTACTGTTGAATTGTTAGAGTTCCTTGTATATTCTGGCTAGTAGTCCCTAATCAGATGAATTGTTTGCAAATATTTTCTTCCATTCTATAGGTTGTCTCTTCACTCTGTTGATTATTTCCTTTGCTGTGCAGAAGCTTTTTCATTTAATATAGTCCCATTTGTCTATTTTTGGATTTCTTGCTGTGCTTTGAAGTCCTAGCCTATTTTTTCATTTAAAATTTTTAATTGTTTAGGGAGTTTCTGAGAAAGATAAAATTAAGCAAAATAGTCAAGGCTGCTCTTCATAGTCTCTCCTCCCCAAATTTGGTGTCAATGCATATGATAAGTACATAATTTGGAATTATTATAATTTAATAGAGAATATAAAAAATTAAAGAAGCTGCTCTATACAGTGAAAATTTAGCATTTTTCATTGTATTGCAGAGCCAGTTAAAACTATCAGAAGAACAATTTAAGCTCTGAAGCTTGAAGCTGCAAGTGTGGATATCTAATGGTACTCAGCCAAGGTGATTATTGAAAAGAGTCTGGGAAGCTGCTGGGAATCCAAGTATCTCTAGCAATAACACATTCCCTTTACATATTGAAGGTGGTAGTATCTGTTAGAGAAGAGACAGAAAAATTTCCCTGGAGTTAGATTACCATGATGTTTAGATACAAAAACTAAACTAGAACATTTATTTCCACTCAAGGAAAAATGCTTCCCAGACATTTATTAAAGTGATATTTTTCCTGTTTTGTCATAAACCAAAAACACTCAGCGTACAGAGTTTGTTAATATGAGACAAATTAAGCACTTAATGGATTATATTTCAGTGATAATGATATAAAACCATTGATTTAGCCCAGAAAAGGAGGGTTAATTTGAAGACTTTTTTATCATGGCAATCACATCAATGACCAAAAAATCCATAGGACTACGGTGTGTGCATTTTTGCTCAAGACAATGTCTAACTGAGTAAGAGTATGTTTTCTGTTTTTCCTACTGCCACAAGTGATACACAGTTCTTGATTTGAACACTGAGGAGAAAAAATACCTACATGGCACCAGAGTATCAGCAAATTCTCATTTTTTTCTTTTATAATTTGTAAGGAATTCACAGGCTAGTGAAGTGGTTATGAGGCTACAATCATATCATTGGAATCCAATGAATGCTCTTTTAAAAAAAGTCTTATGTAAGTTTAACAAAAAACGTTTTAGTGAGATAGAATTCATATATTATGTAATTCACCTGTTTAAAGTGTACAATTCAATAGGTTTTAGTATATTCACAGAGTTGTGCAACCACCACCACAGCCATTTTTAGAACATTTTCAACACTCCAAAAGAAACTTGTACCCATGAGCAGTCACAACCGATTTCCCACCAACTATCCCAGCAACCACTAATCTACTTTCTCCTCTATGGATTTTCCTATTCAGTACTTTATATATATATATATATATATAAATAGAATCATACAATACATGGGGCCTTCTTATTTGGGGGGAAGGGGTAGAAAAAGAACAACAGTTTGGTTTTCTATTATTGTGAGTTTCTTTTTTTATAACATTTGGAATCATTTTGTCCCTAAAGATTATCTACCTAATTCCTATCATAGGTGGTAATAGAAGCGAGGAAGTTTTCTGGCTGATTCTACTCTAGTGTTTCCCATCTGGGGTCTTGTTGTACAAAGTGCATGCTCCATGCAGACACTGTGGAGAATGGGAAGGCAGGCCAAGTTCATCTGCTCTTGTCAGGCAGCTAATGCTGCCTATGGGGTCTCCAGCAACTAAATCACCTGTTAAGGTAATCTGGAGTGGTAGAAGTCAGAGATGTAAGCCTAAACTGAAAGCATGTGAGAAAGAGTCAAACACTAGAGCAGTTAGTTCAAGCATCAAGTAGCGGTAGACAAAAGCAAGACTGGAGTCAGGCTGTGGCATCTCATGCTAGATGTTAGACAGAAATCGGATCAGGATAAGAGTACATAAGAAACTAGAAATTAATGTAAATGATGTTAGTGAAAGGTCTTTAATATTCTGACTCAAGAACATAGGTGGTCTATTGGGAAGCAACAAAGGAACAATGATTCTTGGACATTGATTTCAGTCTTTGCATTCTTGGAGGATGGTTGGACATTGTGGGCTACCTTGAAAGTGCCCATCTCCCCTTCTCCCCACCCACATCCACTTCCCATCCTCCATTCTTGATAAGCATAGGTCTGATAATAACAGATATTGTAGTCCCAGTCTTTCTTCTAGTTTGGGCTAAGCATGAGATCCAATCATGGCCAATGTAACCTGGTTTGGGATTGCTGGAAGACTTATTGGAATGAATTTTCTCCCTAGTTAAAAGAAAAAAAAAACGAAATGACTGTTTGTTTTAATAAGACATTGTCTTAATTTGATCTCTGGAAGTACAACAAACATCTTGAAACCATGCAGGGACAAGACAAAAAATGACAAGTGGGAACATAGAATACACCTAAGTCCTTGATATGAAAGTTGCACTTCTGATTTAACAAACCCTAGAATTCTTTCTCTTGAATTTTTGCTATATGTGTTTTAACTATTTTTAATTGGATATTCTGATAATTTTCATATTAATAGAAAGTATCCTAAAATTATATTCTGAAACTAATATACTCCTTTCAAAGGATCATTGGTTATAAGTCTTGGCTATAAGGTCAAGTATGCAGTTGTACTTCTAGTGTAATGGTAATTCCTTGGATTTTTGGTCTGGGACATCCTTCTAATAAATGCCGTGTCTGGTGAATATTCCAAGAGGGGGATGGTGTTGTGTAATTGGAGATGTGAAGCCCTGAGGGCTGCACTTGCCACTTTACTTGGCAGTCAGTGCCTCCTCAGATATAGTGGGATTGTGGAAACACCAAAATACAGCACCCCAAAATGGGAAAGTTTGAGAAGGAGCATAGCTGTTCCTTAAATTTGGGGGGTGATGTGTGCAGAGAAGAAGGTTGCTTTTCTTTGCAATATGGGTTGTACACCTGGCTTTGCGGTTGAAACCACAAGGGGGTTTCAGCGTAGGTGCAGTTGCTCGTTGCACAATAATCCAATTATTCAGCTTGCCAAGGAAGAAAGGACTTTTTAATATGACAAACGTCTTGTTGGGAGAACAGGAGAAGCTGCCTCAACTCCATCTCTCTGACTAACGGAGGTCATGGGCTTTTAAAGAAAAGCCCACATGCCTTGTGGTAGGTTGTGGAGTAACTCACAAGGGGGTAGGTGCATTGGGGCAGGTTGTGGGAGATGGTGAGTCTGGGTGTCAGGAAGTCTGCCCAGGGCCCTTCAGAATCTTAGCTCGTTTGTCTTGCAGAAAATCCACCATTTCTGGGAAGCAACTCAAAAGGCCAAGTAGTTAGTTATGGGAGAAGATTATAGAAAAACATATGGAGGTCATTGAAACGTGTCCATGGGGCCAGTTACAGCTTCCCTCTGTAGTGCTTTGGGTTGAGTTATAGCTGGGCACACTAACCAGGACCTTGTCTATACAACACCTTAATTTCTTTAATCCACTTCAGTAAAAATGTAAAGGTAGGCTTCGGCTGGACACATCATTTTGATTTGGGTTTTGGGTTCAGTGAAGGCCCCTAATTCCTCATGATCAGCACATTGTGACATTGCCCAGAAGCAGTGTTGATGGCTCTTGAGCCAGAAATCTGTGTCCCTTTTAAAATTCAAATGATACAGTTGTGCTGCCTGTTGGAATCCCCCCGTCTGGAAAGGGATATGGGGTCTTACACCAAGCAACTCTACTATTCCCATGCCAGAATCCCCTTTTTAGGGAAAATCAAGAATCAGGAAGGACATATATGTTCCCTTTAAGAGTCTGTTTTGCAAAAGAATTCTTTGGATTTACCCCAGCTAAATGAAGGCTACCCCAGCCTATGCCCGGAATGAACTACTGCACTGTCAGTGATCTTGACCACAACTTTGCTTCCAGACAATTAAGAAGATGGAAAGTTAGATCCTTAGGTTAGAGCTACAAATAACACATAACACAGTGTGGTGTAGAGGTGAGGAATCATTATGTGCCATGATAGAAGATCAAAGAGGAGGAAATGAGGAACTCCAGAAAGGATGGAGGTAGCAAGTCTGCACTCGGGAAGAAATATTGGAGCTGATAATAAATCTGATAGGAAGTTGCCAGGCTGGAGGGACAGGGAAAGCCCTTTAAGCAAGGGAAACCAGGGGGACCACGTATACCAGCATGTACACGTTGTATTAAGGGCACAATGAGTACTTTCGATGAAGAATAGTGTACTTTATATTGAGAGGAAGTTTCCTATGTTGGAATGGAAACAGAAAGATTGAAGTGAGGAGTAGAGAAAGAAAGATAAGTTGAGGGTCCATCATAAAGGCTTTGAACGACAGAGCGGAAAATAGGCTGGAAGCTACTGAACATTTCTAATCTGGTCACATAATTAAATCCCTCTACCCCAGGCTTCTCTAACCTGCATGCCTGCAGAGGCCAGGCACTTAATGTAAATCATGAAGAAGCCAGGTGGAGACAGACGGTGATGAACTGTGTCCATTAAAAGGGACCGGGCTCCCCAGCTCCAAGGTGTGTTTACTATGCGAGAATACAGGCCGATGTACCCAGATATTTATATTTTTAAAAAGAAGCCAGGAAGCCAGCAACACAAAATTCCTAATTTCTTAGTGTCGTCAACTAATACAAAACCAAAGTTTTCAAAACACCAACACACTCTTGGCCAAATATCACATTTCTACATGCTGGGTTTGTCTGAGATCTGAAGGCGTCTAGGTTTTTACTTGGCACTAAATGATGCTGCAAAATAAATTGTGTGTGTGTGTGTGTGTGTGTGATCCCTTTTATATGGTATCATCACATTAAATTTTTAAACCAGATTTGAAAACTCGAAGTATTTAAAGGGTCAATTAATGGCAACATGGCTCAGGAGACAGGCTGCGTATAATGACTCTGTGGTTAGAAGTCTAGCCCTAGGACTGATTTATTCAGTGACCTTGAATAAGGTCATTAACCATGAGTTTTGCTTCAGCATCTGTGTCTGTAACACAAAGATAGCAACCGCTAAGCCCCTGTGAGGAAAGCTAACTGAAGGGACTTCAAACACTTAGTTCCCTCTCAAAAAAATGCATGCAAGAATTCACCATAATCTGTCTGTAATTTTAAAGTTTGTTTCATTCGAGCAATTCTCACAAAATTTGGCAATGTTATCAGCACACTAGAATGCCAGAAAATGACACTTACATTCTATCAGCTGAGTGTGAGCTTTCGCAGCGTTGTAAAACAAACAAACAACTTCAGATGCTTTTTTGTAAATTACAATATACATTTTCCAATGAAAAATACCTCTGCGGCCAGTCAATATTTGTTTTTCAATCTCTAGGCTCTTAAACTAACTTCCTTATAAAGCACGGGAGAAAAATGCAAACATATTCAATATTTTCATTCTCATTCTTCATAAGCAAATAAATTGAGGGGAGAAACTAATATTTACTTCTCTGCTCATCCATTCAGGTGGCTGCATTTGAGATTTAGAACATGAGTTATCTGCATGACCATTTAGTCAAGGCTATAGAGGATGCTCATTTGTGCTGCTATAATTTATAGGAGGACACATTCAGTTAACTATAACTGGCTCTTTTTTGTTTTCATGCCAAAATATATTTAATATTCCTCTACTGTATTTGTTAAACCTAAATGCGTGCTGCACGGATACGCAAAATAATTATACTTTTAACAGTTTTGGTT
>VSMD01045208.1:0-72173 GCA_008750895.1 Mirza zaza | reverse complement strand
GATATAGCACATCTTATATTTTCCTGGTTAGAGCTGGAACCCATACTACTAAGTGAAGTATCCCAAGAATGGAAAAACAAGCACCACGTATACTCACCAGCAAACTGGTATTAACTGAGCAGCACCTAAGTGGACACATAGGTACTACAGTAACAGAGTATTGGGCGGGGGGAGGGGGGCGGGTATATACATACATAATGAGTGAGATGTGCACCATCTGGGGGATGGTCATGGTGGAAACTCAGACTTGTGGGGGGAGGGGGGAAAGGGCATTTATTGAAACCTTAAAATCTGTACCCCCATAATATGCCGAAAAGAAAAAAGCTCAAAAAGAAGTAAATGCACCTACTAAAATCATCTTGTTCTCTGTTTAAAAAGAAAGCTGAAGTTTAGTTTGTTTTTGAGCACTTCGATCAACAGTATTCATTGAATACTTTATATGTATATGTACTTTATATGGTATGATTATAAGGTTATAATAATGCTTGATAAACAAACATACTTGAATTGAAATATGCAAATAAATCAATTGCAATTTAATAACCACTAACGCTTATTGAGCATTTACTATGTAGCTGGAACTATGCTATACTTTACATGTGATTATCAACTCACCACAAATGAGGTAATTCCTAATCTTAGGTTCATTTTAAAAAGACAACAAATAATTTGTTCAAAGTCACACAACTAGTAAGTGATAAATCTAGAATTTAAAGCTAGCTGTTCTGAATCCTGAGTCTGGATTCATCAACCACTACACTATGCCACATTTTTACTGAAGGGGTTTCACTGGGAAACAATGTACAAACATCAATGCTGCCATCGTTTCTTCTACATTATAGTTTTGAACTGTGCTCCAGATCTTCCCATTTCATTAAACAAGGTAGTCAAGCATATGAATGCTAGGACTCTGAGTCTATGGTCCCTTCCAACTCTAACATAATATGACGACATTTAATTGTGTTCTTTAATGAATTAAAGAAGACTTTTGGAAAACTCTGGGACACTAACACTTTTTATCAAACACTTTATCAAACACTTTTCCAAACACTTTTTATCAAAGAATAATTGAAGTGAATCCATAAACTTTCTTTCAGGAATCTGCAGTTCTACTTATTTCCTCATAGTTCAAAGCAGTCCAAGTCAGGAATTGAAAAATATCATTTGAAAAGGAAGCAATGACATGATAGAGAATGCTAAAAAAAAAAAAATCTGCAACATTGTCAAGATAATGCTTAAGCAGAACCAACATCCAAAAGAAATAACCAGAATGTATTTGAATTATTAAACTTTTAGGCCCTTAAATTGAAGTAATTTAACTTATTCTAAGTTCCTGGTGGAGGCAATATTTTATGAAATATCTTACATTCAAAGCCTGGATTCATCACTTTGAAGAGATATTGAGCAAGCTATTAAAACTTTCTGGATCTCAATTTTCTCATTTATAAAATAGGAATAAAAATAATGATCTTAAGATATTTTGGGACGTATTAAAGGCGATGCTTATATAAACTGCCTGACACACAGCAAATCTTAACACACATTAATTCAATACTCCTTTTTAAATGTTCCATAGCAACACAGGCTAATATCACTAATATTTCCTTTATTCTTTTCAATTTATGACTAAGTGGGGAAGAAATCTCAAAGAATACGTGAGAAATGTTATGCGTGGGTAATACAGAGCAACAGTAAAAACAGTCATTAGAAATAGTGAAATTATACCACTTAATTCAGACTAGCAAATAGCTCATCAATTTTTTTTATCTTTTGTATACATTTTTCTTCAATATTCACACTATCAAAAACTGTAAATAGAAATGTGTTATTTCATGACTGTCTGCCAAATTCATTGAGCATGACTGCAATTGAGTGGAAAAATAAAAATATACATTACTGTATGTGGCACTTGGCAATTTCAAAATTATGTGCAAACATTCATTCTCAAAATCCTCTCACAAAATGCATCTGTGGAAGAAGAAAAAAAAATCCAAAAGGTAAGCAATTTGCCAAGGTCACAGAAAAAGTAATCCAGATCAACACATATTTAACCATTATACACTTTAAAATACTAAAATAGGTTTCGCAAAATACAGATTATACATCTAGCAAAACATAATGGGTTGATGAATGGAAATATTCTCAACTGCATGCAAATATCCTAAACATCAGTCAAGGAAGATACTTTGAAGCAAGAGGTAAGGAATGTCTGCATATTGGCTTCAGAATTATATGCAAGAAACGCGGTGCCCACAGAATATTGGCAGAACTACATAAAAGGAATTCAAAAATATGAGCTGTTTGTAAATAAATTTAGGTGGAGATTTGAGGTGATTATTCAAATAATTCTTTTTAATATGTACTTCTGTCTGATATACGAGGATCACTGAGTTAGAAGTTTGCTTGATTTATCCAGAGAATTGCACCAATTCACTTTGTAATTGCATTTCAATTCTAATTGAAAAGCCATGCACTGAGAAAAATGCAGGCATGTGCGACTTGCACACCTCAGGAAAATACACAAACAGATCCAGTCTCTGTTTTCCAGAGAGCCAATGCCTGTCAATGCCTCTCTTTTCACCAATGTGCTCCTCCCACAGGATTCTTTGTCTCAAGAAAGGCAAATCCATTTCCCATATTTGTCAAACCAAAATCTTGGCATGATCCTGATTCCTCTCTCTTTTGTGCTTTACATCTAGTCCATCAAAACATACAACTGGCTATATTTTCAAATATTTCCAAAATCTGACCATGCTTCACTTTCTCCATTGCTACCACCCTGGGTAAAACTGTCATTATCCTTCGCATGAAGTACATTGAAAGACTCCTACCTGGTCCTCCTTTCACCTTGACCACTTGATAGCTTATTTGCTCCCATTGTAGCTGAAGTAATAATCCCTCTGAAACCAATCAGGTCATATCTTCTCAGTAGTTTCCAATAGTTTTCTATTCTCACTCAGAAGAAAATCCCCCCCTTTTTTTTTCAGGGCTGACAAGGTCCTGTATATTCTGGCTTCAGCACTGAGAAAAATGCAGGCATGTGCGACTTGCACACCTCAGGAAAATACACAAACAGATCCAGTCTCTGTTTTCCAGAGAGCCAATATGATCACAAGAAGAAAGTGATTTATTCAGGCTTTATTAATTAATGTGTTTTAGAGGAGGGGTATTGGAAGAGCTGTTTTTGAAGCTGTAAATATTTCAACTTAAATAGATTTTATGCTACTGAAGGTACTGTTTTATAAAAGACTGTCCAAGAAACAAAATAAAACACGACCTAATGGAAATTACACATAACCTTTGAAAGTACAGTGTGTTGTTTCAGATAGATCAGACACACTATGGACCAAACAAATAAAAATCTCCCTAAGCAACAAAAATCTTTAGAGAAATATTAGTTCTCAGCGGCCAATAGAATTTCTGCCCAAAGAAATTTGGGTCTTTACAGTACTAAGCAGAAATACAAGTTTAGTAATACAGTACAGGAGTTGTGCTTTTGTGTAAACAAATCAACAGTTCAAAATTCAGAAGAAGCATTGTGAGTAGTGTGTAAAAGTCACCAGGATGGCACTGGACTCTACCTGGACCATGCAAGCACTATTTTACCAATGTTCAACACCAAGCATCTCAAACAAGGGGAAACTAGCATTAGTAAACTTATAGTTAAATGGCAAAAATAAATCAAGAAATTCCTAAGAAACTATATGTTTTCCAAGTCCAAACATAGAAATTAACGGAAGACACAAATTCTTCACATATAATTTTAATGGAGTTATGAAGTTATAACAATTAGCCAGTCAGTGCATTTCTTCATACTTTAGCATATTCCTCCTCATAGATAAGAGAAGTGAGTTTAACACTAATTATGTGACTTGCCCAATTTGACACAGCTTTTTTGACCCAGGTTTCCTCTTGCTGTAGCATTTGCTAGTCTCTACACTGGATCAAGGCAAAAGTTGCAAACTGGGCAAAAAAAACTTACAGACATGTTATGATTGTCCCACACCATGGTTTTAAAAATATTAAGCAACATTTGAAAGTAGAGGATTTCTCATAAAAATCCTCATTTATAGCTTTTTTGAAAGAGCAAAGATTTTGAAATGTCAGGCTCAGAGTTCCCACATGGAACAGAGAAATGTTTGTCCCTCTTAGATGGCTCATGCTTTCTGCACTCACCTAGTCCCTACTTTTGCAGACTGTCTTCTAATCTGCCATTTTCAAGCACCAGAGTGTTTTGCACCTGATCCAAGCCCTCCTTTCCTACCACTGCCATCATACCTCTTTGCTAGAGGAAAGATTTCCCTTCATTATGCTTGAAAAGCTTATTGAAGCAACTACTTATAATTCTATATTTCACTGGATTCCAATAATCAGGTGCTATTGATTAGTTTTCTTGTTTTAAAATCTTGTAGCTTTGTATTTCCATTTATTTAAATATATATTTGATTATTTTTAAACTAAGGGAGAAAATTACAAACAAAATTACAAAATTACTAACACATCAAGAGAATCAATGATCTCAGATAATGATTTTACATTTCACATAGAGATGTCTTTCAGAGAGATAGTTCCTGGATTAATAGGTATGTCATGTAACAAAATAATTATAATGATAAAGAAAAAAACCTTCAATTTAATTATATAAACTGAATTATGAGAACACTGGACACTAAAGGTGAAGCTACCAACCTAAAATTTTGGTTAAATAATGGCATATTGCAATTGTCTTAAAATATAAACACATTTTTGCAGAATGCAAAAATATGGGCCTGGAAAATATAGACCTGGAATTAAAAATTAATTAAAAATATGGACCTAGAATTCTGAGTATCTCTGATAATAGAAGCCACCTTAATCTGACACTCTTTACATATCCTGCAAAAAATATACAGCCAGGAAAAACAAATAAAAACACACAAATCTTAGACCTTCAGCATAACTGGAAGTTGGAGAATGATAAAAATGTCAAATTACCCATAAACAGAAAATTAAACAACAATTTCTAACACAGCTACTTTTCAGCTCTCACCGTATAGATTAAAGAGATCTAGGGGATCCAGAAGAAAACTGTGAGAAAGATATTAAAGGAAAAGAAAGGTTCTAAGAGTGATATGAAAAACAAGGCAGAGAAAATCCATTCAAACTCTGAAAATACTGAAAAACTATCCTGGCCTATTAGAATACATATGCAAAAAGGAGACTTAAAAATATAAGGAATTTTAGGCAACAATGTTTTCCAGGAGAGGAACAAAAGTAAGGCATTTAAAAATTATGGGAATATGTCAAAAGGACATAGGCCCCAGCCTCCAGAGATTCTCACTGGTCAAATCTTGGATAGTTAGGAAATAAAAATAAATAATTATTATAAAGTATTGAAATTCATTATTGAAAATATAATATAAATAAATAGATAAAATATAAAATTAAAGAAGACTCTTCCTTTGAGTAGAATTTCACATAAAAAATTAACTATATTGATGGAGTTGGAAAGTCATCATTAAGCAAACATTATAGTTTAACTGATTCAGGCACGAAAATACCAATAGATCAGCACTAGTGGGAAAAAGTGTGATGACAAACAAGAAAGTTCCAAAGTCTGAAAGTTATCTTCCCACAAATTACTTACTTACAATGGGGAAAATAGTAACTAGCAGCAGAGAAACTTGGCAGAAACCACCTTAACTAATTGATCAAAGACAACATCATTTCCTATTATTTTCCAATAATAGGAAAATACCCATGACACACCTCCAAGTATGATGTACTTGAGAAGGACATATCACTATTCCGGTATGCCTGCCAAAAAGGCATAACCTGAATTAATCATTAGGAAACATTGCATAAAGCCAAACTGAAGACACTGTGCAAAATATCTGTCCTAAACTCTTTTATTTTTATTTCGGCATACTATGGGGGTACAGATTTTAAGGTTTCAAAAAATGCCCTTTCCCCCTCTCCCCCCTGTCCTAAACTCTTAAAACATCAAAATTATTAAAGACTGAGGAAATGTTCTAAGTAAAAGGAAGTTCAAAACACAAGACAACCAAATGCACCTGCAATCCCAAATATGTACTGTGAGTTACATACATACTACAGGCAGTATTGTGTTAATATTGAATTTCTTAAGTTTTGTAATTGTGCTCTGATTATATAGAATGATGTCCTTATTCTTAGGAAATACACACTAAAATACTTCAGTTAAAGAAGCATGATGTCTACAACTTATTCCCAAATGATTCAGGAAAAAAATACATGTCTATGTGTGTGTGCATGTACTGAAAGAAACAATGAGTACACAGTAATAAGAAAGCAAAAAAGGCAAAATGTAAACAATTAATGAATCTGGACAATTGGTATTCAAAGTTCTTAAGCATTAATTCTTGAAAATTTTCTGTATGTTTGTATCGAAATTAAAAATTACAGAAAAAAGGTAGAATTAAACAAAAATAAATAAATGTTTTACTTCCATTTAGATATTTTGGAATCACAGAATAGTAGTCAAACATATATCAATAAAGCGTTTTTAATTAGAAAAAAATTGAGAAGCTAAAATATAAATAAGAATCATTGTCCAATGTCTTTTGATAAGTAGGATAACGAGAAATCCAGTGATAGATATAAAATACGTAGTCCTGTATTTATATATATTATATATTTATATATAATTTATATCTTTATATATTAAATATTTATGTATTTGAATTAAATTAAAGATATATATTCACAACTTACATTTTTATATAATATGTGTTAAATTTATAAAATACAGGAGAATGAAAACAAATGTAGAATCTAGTTTTGGGTTTTTAAATAAACCACACAATATTATATTATAGTCAGCATATTAAGCAATGTGAATTTAAACAATGGACTTATATTCACAGAATAAATGGTACTAGTCAGTAATTAAAGAAAAAATATTAGCAAATAAACCATCTTTAAAGATTATCAGTATAAGTGTTCTTTCCTTATATAATTACCTTTCTAAAAAAAAGTTCCAAGTTTTACTTTTAAATTCAGGGAATAAAAAGAAACATAAAAATATAAAATCACCGTTAGTTCTTGAAATGACATATTTTCATGTATAACTATGCTGTCTTTACTTCCAGATTATTATTTAAAGAATTTTATATCATATGAACCATTTTATAATTAGATTCTTTTTACTTAATTGTGAATTCTTTGTGTGGCAATATCATCATTTTTTATTATTACAGCACAAGATCACTTCACTGGTTAATATCCGATTGCTATTACATGCCATCATTTATTTTCATATAATATAAGTTATCATCAAATATTTGCTACAAAAACTAAACACTGAAAAGGTCCTTGTGTATATATCTTCATAGCATGATTGTTTCCTTAGGATAAAATTCCGAGAAGTGGAATTGCTGGGTCCAATTTAATGATACTATTAAAATTTGTTAAACCATATTTTATTCACGCTGATGCACACAATTTTCCTATTTGAAGATCCCCAAAGTCAGGTTATATTTTACAATCACTGCGGCCAGTGGCAGTCACAATACAGGGTTTGTTGCCTGCATATGCCTCAATTTGGCCTTAATTCTTCACATTGTTGTGCCTTCATTTGAGTTGTATGCATTCTTGGTATTTTATACAAGTTTAATTACCTTTAAAAATGTCTTCAAAAAGATTACACCAAAAGTTAACACTGAAATGAAAAATCGTATGAAAAGACATGGAAACAAAACAGCTTTAGTAAAATAATTATTCAATTTGGGGGTCATTAACACAATTTCTTACTTTCTTACAAAGCAAGAACCTAGTATTTTATAGGACCTAAGGAAGAAAAATACTCACAAATAGATGATGATGTATTACAATCTTTTAACTCAAATCATACAAAAAAGATTGATTGCATGATAAGGAATGCAACTAAAGGTAGAAAACAGTACATATCACCCAGAATAATACAAACAACTATATGTGGTCTCATTTCAAATTTATAGCAACAATATTTCAGAATGCTTCACAAACACTAGAAATTACTGGGTATTTTTAAAGTGTCATTATAATCAATGTTTTTCATCAATCTTCGACATATTTCAGACACTTTTTTGTATTTCCATATTCACTTTATATTCCGGAAAATTTCCACGATTTAGCAACTTGCCTAGTCTATAGATTCCATATTTTGTATTTTTAAAATCTAGAGATTAATACAAATATCATTCAGTATAAGTACCCAATAAACACTTCTGGTGTCCAACTTGATTTACCCTAGCAGGTCACTGATTCAATGACAAATAACAAGCTATGCCTCCCTTTATACAAGACTACATTTTCTTTACTCATTGATGAATATGTTGTATAAGATAAAAACTAAGTCTTACTGAAGTAAATATATATGAACTATTTTGCTTCCCCTCATATTTTAATCCTGTCATGGTATCAGAGAATAAAATTAATTAACGTGGAATGATTTACTTCTCTGTCATGTTCGTTGTTGCCCATTTTTTCTCCTCTTTGAGATATGTGAAAATCAATTGTCTGTTTTATTCCTCTATTTTCCTAGATATCAAATCAAGCTAATCTATAATTTCTAAAGTCATCACTAATGTGTTCTCCCTCCATTCCTCCCTCCTCCTTCTCCATCCCCATGTCTCCTTATAATTTGACCTTCAAGAATCCTAACTCCCTTACACACTTCCTGTTGTAAATATGACTTCATTATGATTCTATGATATTTCAGTCATATGCATGACAAATCAGGATCTCCTGTGTTGTAGATAAGCAATTTTTAAACGTAATCCCTATAAAGCCCATCAGCCAATTTATATCAGTGCATAATTCCATATCTAGGCTCTATGCCACGGTTAAACGCCATATTGTTGCATTCCCTAACTGAAGACTATAGCATCCATCCCTCTTCTTATTCATCCAGATGGGGAGAAGTCAGACACCTATTTCTTAACTCAAGTAGGTTCTCTGTCAATTCCTTGTTCCCTTTATTTCATTTTTTTTCATTGAATATTTAAGGAACTGGCAAACTGTTGCAAATAATCACCAGGTCTTTGAAATTCAAGTTCAAACAACTTCATCTGTGTAATTTATAATACTTGTAATTGTAATCTATAAAAGCAACTAGATAGCTTAAATTAAGGATCAACTAAGTAAATTTCTATGCACCCATGTAAAATAATGCCATGCAGTCACAACAATCATGTCTCAAATAGTATTTGTTTATATATAGAAAATTTCATTATATATTTTCAAAACTATATAAATAATCTAAAATAATATGGAGAATAAAGATGCAATTGTACAAATAATTATAAATATACATATATGTATATAAATTCAGAAAGATTGGAAGACTATACAGCAAAATGTTAACAGTTGTTATGTCTAAATGATGTAAAAATGTAAGTAACTTTAATTTTCTTTTTTGTACTTTTCATAATTTTCCAAATCTTCTACCAAAAATATGTATCATGTTATAATCCACTCTCCCCCAGAAAAAGAACATTAGTCTAAAGACTCATAGAGAACAAAAATAATGAAGTACCTAAGTAAGAACCAATTACACAGACCAAACTTCAGCATTAAAAGAGCTAGAAACTAGTACAAATAAAATTGGGGCATAAGTACGTAATAAGATGAAATTTTCAAAAAGTTATTAAAATGCGATTTTTTGATGCATGTGGCTGGGCCTGCCAGCTGCCTCCCCAGTATTTAATCTCTCCTTCCTTAGCTGCTGTGTGCACTTTGACCTTTGCCTTTTCAAAATGTAGATATAATAGTTGGAACTCTAGCAGGTATTTTGAGTACATGAATCCTAGAATGATAACAAGAATTCAAGATCCCTGATGACATTATAAAGTCATCTTATCAGGCCTGGACTACCAACATCAAGACTTCACATTTTCTGCGGGAAAAATAAAGCACTAACTTCTATAGGCTACTCTGGGTACAAACTGAACACAATTCCTAAATAGTACACATTCTATAAGAATTTGCAGGTAAGAATAAAGAACAATTTTTTTCTGTAATGGATGTAATGAGTATTTGGTTAGCATATATCAGCAAATATTAGGGTTCACATGTCAAATCCTATGTAAAATTAAGACAAAGGATAGAAATGAAAAGAATTATTTAACATTTTGGAAATTGAGATACATTAGAAATGACTGAGAGAAATTTATATTCCATAAAAGAAAATGTTTAGTAGTTTAATTATATTTAGCAATATGAAAGATTATTTTTAAAATTAGATTCTAAGTAATGAAACAGTGTTAATAGTAGCAAGTGAGATTATTATACTACACATTAAAAATGAACTTCTAGGAATTGAAAATTGTTTAGAAACTAGTTAGTTTTTTAAAAAAGGAAGAGGTTTTGAACATCTTTAAACCTAAATTTAGAACTGGGCCTTTCACATCACAAGGTCCAATTAGAAGTGTGGTATGAATATGGGATGGAATTAAATGTTTTTTTTTTAATCCTCTTGAATCCATGATTTTGGTAAATCTGTGCCGATTATCTTTGCAAGAGATAATGTTAATATTTTGATATCCCCATTATATTCCAGATAAAGATGCAAAGGGTGTCACAAAGATTCATTCAATAGAGCATCATTAAATTCATAGCACTTTATCCTACTGAATCAATATTTAACAATTTTTTGAGACATGTATTGAATGACTAGCTATATTACGGACTTTCATAGGCCCCAGGGAAAAAATGAGGAATGTGAGTTCTCCATTGTGAAAAAGCTTATAATCTAAAATTGGAAAAATGTGAGGATACCACTGTGATAACACGTTGTAAGTTAGCAACAGCAGTAGAAACAAAGTGCTATGGGGAAGAGAGAAAATAGAATAATTCTGCCTTGGAGATTTGGGGAAATCCTGATTTGGTTATTTGAGCTGAAACTTGAAATGAGGAGACAGGAAAACCAAGGCTGAAAAGCAGTTTGAGCAAAGAAACAGAGTCACAGACACCTAGGACATGTCCAAGTAACAGAGAAGCAATTCAGTGGACCCTAAAAATAGATTGGGAGGAAATAAAAAATGAAATATGATGTTGAAAAGGGCATTTTGGAATGATCCCTATGAAGGGTCTTGAACGATGTGGTAAAGAATTTGAAATTTAACCTTCAGAGCTTTTGAAAGTTTTTAAAACCCAATACATTCTCAGAATTATATTCAGAGAAATCTTGCTATTGAAAATGTGGAGTATGTAACAAATGGAGTGGGTGGCTTTATTTTAGAGAGCTTTATTTTATCAGTCTTGGGTTTAGCTTAAGCACAACTTTGACTGAGGGACATCAGGGAGACAGCATTATCCCTCAAGACCCCTTTCGATCTTAAACTCTGTGACTTACATCTGCAAAGAAAACAACTTCCAGGCAAATTCCTATAAAAGATAGAAGAGGCAGAATTCTTGGGCCACTTTGGTGAAAATTATGAAGCCAATGCAGTTTCAAATAACCAAAGAGTTTGACAAGACATATATAAAGTACACAGCCTCTGTCGATTCGAGAGGGGAAAAAAAATCACATGGAAGACAAAATTCTTATAGCACAGTGGAAAGGCTGTTTCAACTATCCTACTAGGAAAGTCACATAAAAATTTGACTGACCTAAATCCTTTTCGGCCTGCATCATTTTACAAAGTAGCCTCTTCTGCTCTGGAAAGCCCTGGGGACCTATCTGTGCATGTGCAATCTAATTAAATGCATGTAGTAAGGACTTAATTGTGTAGAGCATTTTGCTAGGTACAGCACAAAACCAACCCTGGTAGACTGCCTTCTTGGATTTCATAATCTACGAAAGGCGGCTCATATGCATTATACATTAGACATTTATAATTTAGACATAAAAAAAGGATTTTTAAACTATAGGAACAGGCAAAAAATATACATAGTGACACTGAGTGCTTCGTGAGCTTCAGGAAGTGGGACAAATCCTTGATTAGTTCCATTTCAAGGAGAAACACAGTTAAGGGTCAGAGAATAAATACCAGTGACCAGATTTCACTCCTGAGACCAAATGGATGAGAAAAGGAAAGCTTTGCCCTATTCAGGTTTGACAGCACTAAATGGCAAAGTCATTCAAGCAATTTGAGGCACAACATGTTCCAGGAGGGCTGTGCTTGAAGGGAGAACAACAGCACAGCACCCATCTGAAAACACGAACTCCTTCTCTTTCCTTCTTATTTTGTTGTTGTTGTTGTTGTTGTCCCATTCTAACAAGTGCATTTAACCTTACAGAGGTAAACCTAGGCAGGAGTGTCTGCATAAAGTCAGGAACTCATCAAATTTCTCATGTATAGAAGGTGTGAACCAAGATTGAGAAAGCAACATGTGAAAAAGTTTTAAGTTGGGATGGAGTGTGAATTTTATCCCCAAGACCAAGCATATGGTGTGTGAGATCAGAATTCTTAAGTCCTCTGAATGACTGGCTTTATGGCAATCAGCCAAGTATGTCATCAGATCAGAACTCTAGATGCTAAAGAATCTCCTTGTCCTTGAAGTCCCCATACAGTGGTAAATGAACAAATGAGGCACACATTTCTCTATAAGATATAGCCATGAATAACATAATATGAAAACATTTATTAAAAAACACAGAAAAGAAAAACAAAATTTTACAAGTAAGTAATAATGCACACATGATTCATACATCTATAACCACTGTTCATATAGGAAGATAATCTTTATACCTGTTTATGGCACAAAAGGTCCTTTTATTTATAGAATGGCTTGGAAGAGATGTAGCCCTATTTTGCAGATAGTTTTCATCCCTGAATAAGGAATAATCCTCAAAGCAGGGATAAGAAAATCATCTTCTTAATAGTATAAGACTTCAGCAAGGCAGGAACTTGACAGAAATCAAGCAGAAGTGCAGATATGCAGAAAAAAGAAAAAAAAAATTGCCTGGTGGACCTCCATGGTTTTAGGACTGTAAATGCACTCAGTAATTACATGCCACGAGCAGGAACCCATTGCTAAAAACCCATTTGTAAGCACTGCCTCTTAATGATATTTTAGGAGTACCTGATCTTGCATTTACATAGTGCCTTAAACCAAGTGGATATCAAAATCACTGGCCAGATTTATTAATTGATTATGAATACTGATTGCTTAAGGAGGAATCATTCCATGCACCAATAAAGTACAGTCATTTCAGTATTAAAATGTAGCAACACTTCATTGGCCCACAATTCTATATATCTAGTTACTGTGAGATGTAGCCCTTTGGCTAAAAAACATTGTGTGGGTATTTAGTGAATTATAAAAAATAACATGCATAAAACACAATGTGATTAAAATAATCTAATAAAATTTTTCCATGGCAAGTAATAAGTGCATGAGTGATTAAAAATGGATAAAAAATAACTCCTCATCAGTTAAAACGTCATTACTACATGTGGGAGTTTTAGGGTGTGTTGGGCGTTACAAGGGTGAAAAGGTGTCTGAAAGGCTTTGAGGTTGGCTAAAAACTCAAAACTACTGAGTAAAACCTGACAATAAAGTTATACTGAACACAAAGTTTTAGAGAACTTTAACAAAAAGTCTAGTTGGCAAAACTTAATTTGATCCAACATAAGGTCAAAACAAACTCTATAGTTAATAAAGCAACTGAAAGTCAATAATCTAAATTATCATAAAATAAGATCAGCACTTTATATTTAGCTTTAGTGGTGCACAAGTTCAAGTTTCTAGAGGTCCTCTCTTAAAAACAACCAGGAAATTCATAAAAATGAAAACTCAACTTTCAGTGGGAGCCCTTTGGAGAAAAACACACACACTCACATACATACACCCCCACAGGTAGTTTCCACCAGTCTAGCCGTGTGCGAGGAAACATCATATCTTTGATTTAGTGCCAGTCAAAAATACATTGCAAAATCAATCATACTGCTAAGTATTTCTATATCTTGGTTTTATATTTATGAAGATAGGGAATATTTTTTGTGAGTTACTAATTTCCAAAGTACTTGGTGTAAAAGGAAATGAAAACTGTTCAGAAAGTAAGCTTACAGGGTTAACTGTCAGTTAATTATCACACCATAAAATAATTACAGGTGGCATAATATTTTACCAAATAGATTCAACAATATAGGAAAATGAATCAATTGTCTGTGACAATGTAACTTTGGTTGAAAATGGCTAATCTCATCCACGGTCTCCAAAATTGGAAGGAATTATTATTTAACATTAAATATTTCTCATGTAGAAATTCTTTACACGGTTATTAAGGTTATACTAAACATTTTTTAAAATTACTTTTAAAATATATTCAGTGCTGCACAAAATTTTAAGATGGAAGGCAAAGGGAGCACTACAGAAGTGCAAGCTGAGGATGAAACATGATTTTTAGACAACACGAGAAAATTGTTTGAATCACATGGGAAAAGTAGTAATAGATTAAATAAGATCATTACTCATGACACAATAGGAAAAGCTTTTTTTAAAACACAGAAAAACACAGATACTATTTAATAATCTATAATATTACTTCTTATATAATAAACTCTCACAAAACATAATGCATTGCAATTTAATCCTGTACCAGCTTGATTTTTTTAAAAAATGTAACTTGTATTTTACTAAACATGTTTTTTGAGGTGAGGAAGTTGTAGGTTACATTTAAAAATTAGTACTAGTATATTTCAACATTCTGCAAATGGTTTAGAAATTAATAAAAAACAGCATGAAACATCATTAGGTTGCTACCAGCAGTTTATTAATTTATGTATAATTATCATTAGCACAAATTATTATGAAGGAAATGACAAACTACCAGTCTCAAAACAACATATTCCCCTCAGATGATAAAAGTGAATTGGAATTCAATATTTCTAAGTGGGAAATCAATTACAGTTTGTTATTTCTAATTATGCTTTCTTCTAAATAAAAAATAGAAAATTTCAAATTTCTAAAACCATTAAAAACATTTCATAAAAGCATTTCTAAAACCATTAAAAACCAGATATCACATACTGAAAATGAAATCTGTTTCTAAAGAATAAAAAAATGTTTTAAAATGTTCACTATTTTTCATATTCACACACACAAAAAGCATTCTTCTTTCAATTCCTCTAAGGATCATCCACAAGAAAACAACATAGACAAAGGGGATCAAAAAACTAAGGGGAAAATAAAGGATGGATCACTTAACTCAGAATACTTAACAAAAATCAGCAGGTGTATTGGAATTTTCCAATACAGTTAAAGGGAATAGAAAATGGTTATGACTCTTTTTCTAAGCTATATGCACTTTTTTGCAAAGTGGCATTTCAGTGTTAAGCATTATCTACAATATATACAATATCATATTATATGTATCACTATATGAATCCACCTTTGTCTTCACACATTTACCTTTCCTTCTCTCTTAAATAAGATTTCTCAATATTTCACTAACACAGTCTTACTGTTTCTACTTCACTTGGCTTCAATCCTATCTTTAACTCTTATTTATTTATTGTCACTTGGGGCCTAATTTTGCAGTAACTCCTTACAATAACTTTTCCAGGTCTGAGGATTTTATTTCTGAAATAGGTTAAGCAGACCAGATTTACTAGACACTTTTGACACTAAATGCCAGTATAGGACCATGGAAGAGGAGATACACTAATAATAGCTAGCATTTACTGACCAATTGCTAAGTGTCAAGCATAATAATAAGTATGCTACATGCATTGTCATCTCACCCCTTATGTAGTTACAATTATTAGATGGAAAAATTAAATACCTAACTCATAATGTTGTAAGAATTAAATGAGCTAACATTATGTGAAGCACTTATAAGAGACGTTCATGTCCAGTAAGAGACCTGGGAATATTAGTAATAGCTATTATGACTATTATCCTCATTTTAAAGACGATATAACTAAATTCCATAGTTATGTAACTTTCAGCTGTCATGCTTCTGGTAAGTAGATGTCAGATTTTTTAAGTACATTTGTGTGATTTCTGGTATCACATTCTTAAACTTGTGACTTTAACACTTAATTGTGTTTTACTGTCTCCTCCTAACTTGAATCTGCATTTTTCTTACCTTGGAATCAAGAGCAAGTTAATATGCTGAAAGGTCCTAATTAATTGTCAAGAACTTCACCTTTAATAGGAAACTTAATGGACCTCTGATTCATCAAAACCAGGAGAGATAACAGGAAAAAAGAGCTCTAACTTCTGTTGTATCACTACCCACAAAATATGATAACCCCCAAAATAATAAAAGGAGGTAACAGAGAGCATAATCACAACCTGTCAACAAAAAACAGATATCCACAGCTTTACAGATCCTCATTGTTAATTTGTTTTGATTTTCTCATTTCAGAATCCTCTATCCTTCTCTATTACAAAATATTAGTTTTTAACATATAAATTAAAAGGAATTTGTGTTCTCAATTTTCCACAATATCTTTCTGTGTCATACATATCCTAAGGTATAGGGGAAAACTTTAAAACTTCCTCATTTTTCTCTTTCTCTCTCTCTTCATTACTATCTACAGGAAGTTATAATTTTTTTTAGTTTGATGAATGGATATTCGTGGTTAAAGATGCTAAAGGATGAACACATACACACACACACACACAGAATTCTTTCAGCAACTAGCAGGTTAGCAATTTCTTGTGGGACCCAACTGTATTCTCACATTTATTAGGAATAGCTATCATCATTAAAGCAACTATTTCTTATTTCTGATCATCCACCAAATTTAAACGTTAGCCCCAATGATAAGGAGTGAAACTTCAAGAGCAGCTGCCGATCTAAGATGACAATATCTTCGCATCTGTGTAATGTTGAAATGGCCACCCTTCATCTATCAATTTTTCTGTGAATCTGCAGGCACATCAGGTAATCACAGTAACTGGTATAATTTAATAACAGACAGGACTATAAAATTTACTGTCTCTATCTGGAAACCACTACAAAATGTTGTTTAAAATTATTGTTTAGTGCTTTGAAAATGTTCAGGAAAACACAGATGAAAAAAATGGTAACAGGGTATTTTAAAGCATCAAGCGGTAATGCTTTGCATTTTTATGTTAGCAAAAAAAAAAAAAGTTTTCTCTTTAAATTATGAGAAAATAAGGCCTCAAAGAATGAAAAACTTCTATTAAATAACCCTATTTGGGAAGTGATTACTATAGATTCATAAAGCTGAAGATGCACGATTCTCATGTGAGTGGTAAATTCAGTGAGAGGCAAAGTAAAGAACCAAACTTAAAGGAGATGAAGGATCACACTGTTAAGTAGGCGATGAACACCTTTACTCTAATAAAGAGCTAGAGCAATTAAAAACTGAATCAGTCTTGGGACTTATATTTAGAAAAATTATAATTCATTATATTCTCAGTAAAAACAATAGGCCTATCTTCATAAAATAAAAAACAATAATAAAGTAATACTAGATGTATTTATATCAGTTGCTTCATTTTAAAGATAAAGAAACTGAGATCCAGAAAACTTAAATGTCATGCTACAGAGCTTACTAATGGCTTTATCAGGACTAGAATCCGATTCTCTTTTCTTAGACCCATAACACAGTACTGCAGGAGATGACTGCTACCATTTGCAGTTAGGAAAGTTCCAAGTATTTTTATTTCTTTATATGTTGCTTCCCCCCAACACCAACCAGTTCCTCTCCCCAGAGGGAGTCACCTTTAATTTTGTATTAGCTCTACAATAGATTCCTTAAATTCAAATATCTTTATGGACCAGAATGACTCAATAGAGAGTGGCTAGAATCTGTGAAAATCTGGAGATTGCATACTCACTTAAAAGCAATAACATTATAAAAATAATAATAATAAAGCATACGTTGACCAAAGAAATGGACTCAAAATATTTTATACATTGTCTAAATTATCTCACGTCGCACTCCCAGCTTCTCAGTACAATTCCTCCTAATATAGTCATTATTCCTCTTATTGGTTATCTTTATAACTTTAAGGACTATATCATTACTGCTATTTCTTATATGAACAATAGACACTATTTATTAACTCCCACTTTTAATATGCTAATATCCCAACCCCTAACCTTTCCCTCAGCTCTCTTCAGTCCTTATACCTAACTCCCAACCCTCTACCACCTGTGTGTTTATTGTGGCATTGCCAGTGGTGACAATATTTACATTCTGTTCTGTATTTATGATTATCTTCCTCATTACATCTAAAGATTGATTAAAAATCAATTCAAAGTTGAAAATCAGTGAAAACCATTTATATTTAATATAAAATATTTTTCATTTCAGAGCTAAGGAAAGTTTGATGACTATTTTCCTTTCTTATATATTCTTTTGTTTTTCCTAGAATGTATACCTTTTTTCCTTTGAAAGACTATTTTTTGTCTTTCAAATACTCCTTAAATATTAAATGTTCAATAATGTCTCCGTTTTGTCCCAGACCCTCTCACCACCAAAGCCCACCATTTTCTTATACTAATTCTACACCAGATTGAAACAATATGAACTGTTTGCCTTCTTGGACTACTTCATAGCTATCATGCTATGTTTTTCTGTTTTTCTTAATTCCATCTTGTTGGGGTTCAACCTCAAGTAACTTGTAATAAAAGTTATATTTAAAGAAGATATCTTTTGTCTTAATATGCATCAAAACATCTTTGTTCTATCCTTACGCTTGATATTTTAGCTGGATATGGAATTCTGAGTTGCAAATCATATCATCTTTCTTCAGAAATTTGAGAATTATCCTCTTACTTAATACTTGTTTTAACTGTATTTTTTGTTTTCCTACTAGACTTCTAATTAGTAGGAAGTCACACTTCACAGAGATTCACCATAACTCATATATTCCATCTTGTTTTTTTGTTTGTTTGAATTAGTGAGAGATTTGAGAGATTTTCTCTATTTAAAATTACAAATTTCCCTTAAACTATTTATTTGAAAATCTTTATTTTAATTTCCAAGAATATTTTTCTTAGTCATTCAGATTCCACATCATTTCTTGTTTTATGAATGAAACACTTCCCTGAATCTTTTCAAGGTTTCTAATTATCCTTTTTCCATGATCCTTTTTGTCTGTTCTTACAAGGTCATTTTGTTGTTACAAGTTTTCATTTACCTTGGACTTACTGTTTTTTTTTTTTTCATGTTGCAGAATTTTTAAAAATTTTTTTCTTAAATTATTTTTTAAATGTCTGGTGATCTTTAGTTGTTTTATATTTAAGAATGAAGGAAAAGAAAATGCCGATTCCTATGTTCTTAAGTCAGTCTTGTTGACTAAAAGACTTTGCCTTAGGGTACGAAAGGAGCTGATCATTAGGCTGAGAGAGCCTAAGTGCCAAAATAAATGGAATTTTATTCTATTGTTTTAAGATCCATCACTAGTTGCCCTCATTGTTCCTTGGCAGTTCATGCAATTTTATTAGTATGTGTTAAGGGGAGATGGTTGGGTGAGGCAGTGAGAAAAACTTCCTATAGGGATTTTTTTCATGGGGAGTACAGTTGGTGAATGGAAGGCTGTCTATTCCATCTATGCATGTTCAATTATTTCACTTCAGCCCCAGTGTCTCATTTCTGTCCTCTATTTTTCTTGGCATTACTGAGCCTCAAGTTTTGGGGGACTTGTTAAGGGCAGGGTGGCTCCCTCCTCAATTTCAGGACACTCCTCAATATCCTAGGCAGTTTCCTCTGCCTTGCTTTACTCCATACAATTAATAATAGTTTTCTATCTTTTTGATCCTTTACTTTAATTGATGAGTTTGCTTAAATTGCTGAGTCCTTTGCTTAAATTGATGAGTTTTCAGGAGGTAGTTTAGATAAATATACCTCAATCCTTCCTCTTAAAATGGATATTCATTTATTGAAAAGCAACTCTACTGACCTGAAGAAGCTACACTTAAAACTAAAAAAAAACGAAGAAAACTCAAGAACAGCAAAAATTATCACATTGTTGCCTATCGCCATAACCATAACAGTAATAATGTTGTCCAGAATGATTCAAATAAGGCTCTCTGTTGAGATAAATACAAATTGCACATCTGCACAGATCTTAAGGTACACAGGACAAAAGTAATACTATTGATTTCATGTCTGAAATGCCTTATGCTCTGCTTTATGTGGGGAATGAGACAAGTGATTAACATCCTCAAGAAAATAAAGATTCATTGAAGTCCAAAATTATTTAATGAGATAGTTGCAAATATCTCATATTTGTGGAGGTTATTTTCCTTACAAAAGGAATGGAAATGATGTATACATGTTATCCCACTTGAATTAGAATTTTATATAGATAAGAAGAATTTGTGCATTGTAGAAGCAAAATGGGCCTATTGTTGTCTGCAACAGCAAATGAAGTGTCTCATAACTAGCAATTCAATGTGCTAATTCAGCTGTACCATCCAATTACCTACAATTCATCTCAACTTTAGTGTACAACAATAAATGTCTTCAAAAAATCTGTGACAAAATGTCTGCTGTAGGCTACCAAATAGGGGAAATACTATACATAAGCCCAGAAGTGGATGCCACAGAATGTGAATTGTTAAAATTGTTCATCCTAATCTATCAATGAATTTTTTACATGAAGTCAATAATCAGGAGTGAGTAATGAAACATACTGGTGGTTTTATGAGAAAAACCTGACCAAGTTACATGAGAACTGTGTGGCAACTGCCAACTGCCAACTGACCACAGGGCCTAATAACACAATTTTAAAAGTAGACAAAGGTAATGAGATGCAAATTTAGCATCCCAAGCCTCCTGCTAAATGACCTAGATGCAAGAGCTATAGTGTCTGTGTCTTTCCTACTCACAGACTAAATGATGAAATGGACAAAAGCTGTTTTTTATTTACTCATTTTTCTTTTCAGAATCAAGAAGACCAATAGATAGTTCAGTCCTGCCACATGAGGATTTATTAAGCCATAGAAGAAAGATAATTTAGAGAAGAGAGCTCTATGAAGACGGAAGAAAGGAGGAAGAGATATGGGCAAAAGAAAAAGAATACTGAGAAGTGATAAACATAGCATTTACTTAAGAAAAAAATATAGACATGTATTTAAAAATCTATAATATGAGTAAAGTCTGAACCATTTTCAGTGACAGCCTGGTTTTTAATATTTGTCAGAACAAGTGATATATAGTAGCAGTCAAGACTGAACCATCAAGAGAATCAAAGAAATATGAGCCTCAGGAATCCTGGTAAAATTTGCTATGGAAAAAAAGAGAAAAGATTGTACTGAATCTTGAAACTAGGATAGTCAGTAATACCCCAAACCCTTAATTCTTTGTTACTAAGTGCGGATTTTTGTTTCTAAAATAAACCAGACAAGCAGAGGGACTTCTCCTTGGGGGTATGTAATTTAAATAATTTACATAATCTAATCAAATACCAGTGAGTCTGAAATAAAATTTATCTTTAAAAAGACTACAGAAATGCCATATTAAAAGACCGTCTTGGGGCATTAAACAAAATATTAAATAACAGAAAGGTACTGAAAATCAACCAAAGGTCAGAAGTAAGGAGATGCATCAGTTTTTTACACATTATAGATGATGGCAAATATTCCATCAAATAAAAAGGTTATGAAAAGAAACATTTTTGAGGGGAAAAAAGAAATTTCAGTAATATTTCCATAATCTTTTCAAAAATATATTTCCTAAAGTAATTTAAAGAATTTCTCAGGAGTATTGCAGGAAAATAAGTTATTTCTTATTTACTTTACTTACAGATGTAAATCTTAGTTATGGCTTGAAGTCTCGGTGTACATCTTATTATGTTATGGATTGAAACAAACACCTACTTCTTTTCCAAAAATTTTAAAATATATAATCTTCCTGTCTGCAATGCTATAATGATTATTATTAGTATTTTGGTTTGCAGCTAGACACCAAGTCAATGACTCCACTTCAAGAAAATCACACTGATTTTTCTATGTTTATTGACCTCTTCATAATTATCTTTATGTCTTAATCAGGTGCTATGACTTTTAAAAGATAAACATTTTTTTTTTATTTCCAACTCTAGAGATGTGAGTTTGTTCATCAGGTTTTCTTCCTTCACTTTCAAAGGCAAAACTAACTCAAATAGGAAAGAAGAGAGAGAAATTTGGGTTCCATTTTCAATTCTGCTACTTTAAGCTTTGTGACTTGAAGCAGGTAGTTTTAATTACTTCATCAAAATAGTATAATCCTTACCCTTCCATGGATCTTCTTACCCCAGCCAACTTTCTGAACCTTTTGTGGCTTATATTCCTTGTCTCTAAAATGGGGATACTAATAAAATCTACTTTGGGGGACTGTTACGATTAAATGAATTAATATCTGCAAAGTACCTTAGAACAATCCCTGGAAGACAGTAACTGCCATATTTCATTAAATAAATAAAAGTTAATAAATAAATCTGTGAGATGATACACTAGAGATAGATCACGGTGTTTGTTTCAATCCATAACATAATAAGATGTACACCGAGACTTCAAGCCATAACTAAGATTTACATATGTAAGTAAAGTAAATAAGAAATAACTTATTTCCCTGCAATACTCCTGAGAAGTTCTTTAAATTACTTTAGGAAATATTCATATTTGTGAAAGATTATGGAAATATTACTGAAATTTCTTTTTTTCCCTCAAAAATGTTTCTTTTCGTAACCTTTCTATTTGATGGCATATTTGCTTGAAATGTCACTGCATATCCAACTCATCTAGGAAATCATTTATAAAGGTAAATTCTCTGGACCTATCCGAAGCAAATGAGAAGAACCTATCAGTGGGATCCAACAACCTGTACTAAATTAAATAAATAAATAAGCTCTAAGGGAATTTGGATTTACAAATTGGCTTGGTTGAAATGAGATTAAATAACATTCATTCCTTATCCCAGTAAGCAGACTGGCACCATCTTGGTGACAGTGATCTGTGATTTACTACCAAAAAGGAAAAAGTCATCTCCAATCCTCCACTCATTTCCACCAAACCTGATGCAGTAAACTAAGGCAATTGCAAGCATCTTTCTTAGGTCCGAATTTTATTACCCAGACTCACATCTAGAACAAGAATGAAATAAGCTGTAAGTACTATGTCTCATTAAGTCATGGATATGACAACCATGCTGGGTTGTCTAGGCAGTGTGGGTGCATGGGGTAGGCAGTATATCATAGTGGTTCAGACTAAGAAGGGTAGCCAAGCTAAAGTCTACATACAGAATAAAATGTTCTGTGATGAAATTTTAATTAGTCTTGGGTTAAATTTGAAAAATAAATGCAATATGGAAACTGTACAAGCAACTAAATATATTCTATTTAAAGAAAGACTTTATTGTGAGATTCAGTTCTTCCATCTTAGTCGGTGTTACATTCATAACATGAAATGATGATGATTATATAAGTGAACTTTTTAAATCATTCTTATTGTACAAAAGAAAATGTTCACATGGAGGTTGGCACTCCATTTTTTAAAAATTTTATTAGTCAATGACAATATCAGATTGAGAACTGCTAGAGCATTGGTTTCCGATACAGAAAGAACTGGTGTCATTCTTGGCCCCAACACATATTAGCTGTGTAATTATGAGCAGGTGAGTCCTCATTTGTACAATGGGAATAGTAACATTACTTATGACTCGTATGGTTGTTATAAAGATAAAATGTGGTAATACCTGCCAGATGTTTACTTACCACAGCATAAGTACAAAGTAAGCATCTAATAAATTTTAGTTACTTTACCAATTTATAACCCATTTCATCATTTTTAATTCCTTCATAAATAAATTGACATAGATATACCTTCCTTCATATATTTTGTTCCATTTTTCTTTCTTTAAACTAATGGTAGTATTTCATCAGGTTCTTGATAGTCATATAAATCTCACCCTCTCTATCTGAAATTAATTATGTAATAAAAACCTCAAGAGCAAATTAAGTCAGTTATGCTTCTGATCTAAAAGAAACTACATAATCCTCCTCATATGTCAAAATCTATTTTATTAACAAAAAAGGAGATGTGCTGCTTATAATATATATCCAATTAATATAAGGCAAGAGACTAAGTTGACATTTACTACTATCTTGATTCAGCAGGCTGTGCTTTACATTCTTTTTTCTGTTTAGAGTGGCTACTCACCACATGCATCATGTTCACAAAAGTGCCAACCAACAGTTTAATCACACTTTTTCTATGATGTTGTACAAGAGCTTAAATAAGACTTAAGTGACAATGCAATGTAACATAATGTATGAAACACAGCCCCAATTAATTCCTCCTCATGTTAAAACCCTGATATGATACATCTTGGACAGCGCTCATCTGTCTTAACAATACACACATCTAAAAATAAATAAATAAAATAAGTCTGAGTATTTAACATGGAAATTGTTTAATTTTCTTACATAACATACAATATGATCACAAATATGTTCATACCTATGACAGTAACTGTCACTCCTCTCCCTACATCTCCATCAAGCTATCCTAGGTGAATTAACCATTAATATGGAACAACTTTTAACAACTGATATTTTGAATCTTGATTTGATTCAATTGTGATGAGTAGGTGAGTATAGTAGGGTAGACATGAAAAGAGAGCCTGATAGTTCATGAGAACTATACCTATGCGGACATTTGAACGAATTTGGGCCCTTAAAAGAAAAGGATGTCTTCCTACTTTAACAATTTAAATGTTAAGCTCCATCAATCTCTTAATAATCTGTAGTAATAACTTTTAAAAATTAAGAATGTCAGCTTAAATAAATAGGTCTGAAGACATATTAAGGAAAAAAACTTGGAAAACAAATAGCTAAAAATGAATTTAAGGACATGAGAGCATACCATAGTCAGAATCACACAGATGTCTTTAGTCACCTGTAATTAGTTCTTGGTAATAAAGCTAAGACTACTTAAATATATTATTATAAATATACCACACTGAAAACATAAATATAGGTCTAAATCTGGATCAAGGAGAAACAAATGAATCAAACGAATAGAATCAGTTTGGTTTATACTTCTGCTCCTAAAGGTAACTGGGCTTATAATGCTCCAAATGGATGACCACTATTACTGAATTAACATGTGCACTTATTTTTATAAAGTTCGTTGAATTCTCTTAAGTACTAAATTTCATAATGAAAAGCTAGATTCTTCAAAAACAGTTATGCCTATAATTGAATGGCAGAAGTCCTTAAACAAAGTCCTTTAAGACAGAAATTATAAATAGACGCCTAACCTGATAAAATGATAAATGATTTACCAAAGCAGACAGTGTCAGATCTTTAAATATGATTTCTATTTTCAAACATATGCTTTGTGTATGTGTGTTTGTGGGTGTACGTGTGTGTGTTTTGTTGAGGGGTGCATTTTCTTAAGAAATCCCATCAATAGGTTGTCAGAGTCAATATGAGTATATATATGTAAATCTTGATTTGATGTTTCACGTGTTTACTTTGATGACAAGAGCAGAAGGAAAGATTTAGAACCAAAGCCCAGTTTAAATCCTTTGATAATTAAACATATGGTCACTCAGACTTCAAAGTGGTGATCCTGTTAGATCCCATTAGATTTAAGATCTACATGTTCCTTCTGATAGGGACACAAACTCAAAAAGGTGTTGTATTAAAAGTCATGGTCAAGAATGTGTTGTTTGTTGCAAGAGGCATCATTTGAGAATATGATGTTTAATAAGGCAAATTAGTTAAAGGTTACAGCTATAGGAACTGTCTGGTTTCATAAAGCACATTGAACAACTATCAGAGACATATAGTGCTGTTATTTATCTTATATGGTAAGACTTAATTCTATTCATGCTTTATTCTCAAGCATTTTCTTTACTGTTCTTGTTATTTAAAAACACCAGTATTCTCATTTATCTAATTAGAAAGAAAATATCCATTTGTTGCTTGTTCTGTAACCCTCTTCCTAAAATGCCAAAGTTTTCATAAGCTGCACAATCTCGATAACATGCAAGTGTTCCTGTTACAACTAATACCTCTAAAACTGAAGTTGGCATGATAGAAACTTATTTCACTCTGGCATAACCGTTTAATCTGAAATAAATGCATAAGCTAAAAAGTTAAATGTGTGAGTTAAATCTGAAAAACATTAGAAGGCATCTCAAACAATATCAGAATGTCCACTTTCACTATTTCTTTGCTATTTTTAAATACAAAAACTGGGTAAAGTATCAAGTGATTTATAAGTAATATTTTTAAAACAAAATTGCCTTGAACATGATCCTGCACAATACTCATGGTAAATCACCAACTGTTTTAAAAAATGACAAGCCTATCATCAAAAAAGTAATAATGCAGCCCACGCTTTCCTACTAGTACATTGAATCAGGAGGTATTATATTTCCAGGTACTTTGGCAAATTCTCAAATGCATATATTATCATACCTCTCATAGATATTTGAAGCTGTAAAGGTATATATAAATTATTTAGGGCGAGTGATTCAGCTTGCAGATCAATTTATAGCCTCCAAATATTTTAAGCTGATATATCTTTTCTTTATATTAAATGAGAGAACTTTTCACTTGTTAAAAACCACATGAAAGTATTCACCCCCAAATGATGTCATGTCTCAGTTTACTTTCACATAGAAATATTGAGAGATGCCACCATTCAGAATCTCTAAACTGATTTCTTCAATTCTGCAATGATTGTTAAAGAATCTCAGCCAAGTTAAAGACTTGCAGAGAGGGGCAAATTCAAGCAGTGAGATGAGCTAGAAAAAAGCAGAAGACTCCTGTTTCAATATCCCTTCTGCTAGTCCTCAATTCCCATTCATAAAAGACTAAATGAACAGAAAAAGAGGGAAGTAGAATTCAATTTGTAGTGTGTAGGCTCATGAGCATAGCTTGGTAACTTGTAAGCCTGCATACAACTGCATGCTAATCAATACAACCAACAAGATTTTATTAAGCATTTAACTAGCTTTCCCACACTGCCCTAGAGTCTGCATATCTGTGACCAGGTCTGGTCCCATTCTAAACTTTGTGACCCAGAATGTATACCAGCAGCACCCTATAATTCTTTTGGAAAAGATTTCTCTCCTTACTCTCCAAAGCGGATTCTGAGACACAGTGCCCCTACTTAAGCAAGTAGCTTAAGGCCTGGAATGGGATGAGCATCACAGAAATGGTGAATTAAAAGGATTTATTTAAACAAGCAAGAGAAGCCAGGGAAATTCTAAATGAAATTGAAATTGGGCAGGGACATAAGAAAGAGATGTGAAATCCTGATTTGTGGCAAAGGGTGAAGGGAAATGCACGGTTTGTTTTATGTTCAAAGTCTGCCTCAGGCTATGAAAATTCTCCAAATCTATCCAATTCAGAAATCAAACGAACACGGTTTCAATATTAAGGTTCTAATTCAGCAGGAGAGGAGGAATTTGCATAGATCAGGGGAAAAGGGAAAGATTAGTAATGAATGCAAAAGTCATTCAGGAAAAGGGAAGGATGTGGGTAACACTAGGAGAATGATCCTGGAAGGTGAGAGGTCCAAAGTAAATAACTAGTAGGTTGATTTTACTTTTCAATATTCTCAAACCAGCAGGTTTCCTTTAACACTAGAGGGCATGAACGCGCGCGCCTGCACACACACACACACACACACACACACACACACAGAGGGAGGAGGGAGAGAGAGACACGCTGAGCAAAGGCAAAGGCAGCTTTCGCATAAAGCTAAAAATCTGGAGAACCACAAGGAAACTAGAAATTCCAAGAGGGCTTTGGAGGTCAAGTGTCTTTAGTTCCTGCATATAAAATCTCTAAGTTGTTTCTGGCAAGAGTGACCACGATCTCTCCCAAGAAAACCGTTCTCCTAAGGAACGACTAAGTGGATGGCAGTTTAAGGCAGGCATGCCTCCTCCGTGCCCAAAGCTCTTCTCTTCTGCTAGCAATACCTTTGCCTGACGAAATCTTCCACCCATTCAAGGTTAGTTTTCCCTGAACCCAGAAGCATCTATGTTTGCCTGCCTACTCTTCCTTCCTTCTGCGGCTGCCTATAAAGGCTGTCAATTTAGACTTTGCACCTGAAAATTCAACTAACCATAGTCAAAGAACTGGCTACAGGGAGGAGCTCCCGCAGCTTTCGCTACCCAGATCAGCAGCCTCAGTGCGCTCGGGTTCGCAGCAGCGAAGCGCCTCGGACCTACGAGTGGAGGCTGGCGGGGCGCCCTCCGCTCTACCCCTTGCGCCCCGCGCTCAGTTTCAAGACAGCCCAGACAAGGGCAGGCTCCCTCCATCTCCGCGCCCCCGCCAACCCCAAGCTGGGAGGTCTCTGCACCTAGAAGTGCCCAGACTGTGGGCTGAGGCATGCATCTGGACCAAGACGCCCCCAGGGATTAGGGGGCTGGTGCTCCAGAAGACGGGGCAGGGAGGTGGTGGAGGGAGAAAAAGATGGGCAGCAAGAAGCTAAAACAGAGAGAGAGGAGGAGGTGAGAGGGAGACTGAGAGACAGACAGAATGCTGCAAGACGGAGAGACAGGCGGAAGAGACCGAATAAACGGGACACAGAGACATCCCAAGAAAGACAGGAGGAAACATAATGCAAGAGAAACACGACCTGGGGACGGGGGTGAAGGGTGAGGGAACCAAGAGCCAGAAAGAGAATCAGAAACAGAAAGAGATAGATAGAGACACGTAGAGATTGAGAGGCAGGGGCACCAAAAGAGAAAGGCGGAGGGAGGCAAAAAGAGAGGAAGGCAACCGTCGAGCAAGACACCCCAAACCCAGAGAGCGCCTAGTGTCCGGCTGAGGAGAAACGCCCTCACCGCAGCCCGCCGCTGGTGAGAGAAAGTTGCCAGGGCGGAGAGGCCGGGCCACCCCACCTCCCCACCGCCCAGCGCCACCAGAATGCAGAGGGGGCCAGCGCCCCACATCTCACTCAGCCGAGCAGCCCAAAAGCGGAGCAGAGGGCGGGCAGCGGCGGAAAGTTCCGCGCCTGGAGATCCTCCCGCCGCACCTGCAGTCGCGGGGCGAGCGCCCTCTCAGCTCCCGGGAGGCCGCCTCGCCGGGTCCGCCCGAGCCCCTGTCCTTGCCCCGGGACCAGCCCGGGGCGCTCGACTGCGGCGCCCTGGCACTCGCTGCGGGACTTCGTGGGCTCAGCCCCGGCACTCCGTCAGCCCAGAGGGGGCTTGTCCCAGACAATCGTGAGGGAAAACAGGGGGAGCGAGAGAGAGACGGAGACCTGCTATCGTGGCCAGGGATCCCGCGAAGAGGGCACGGCAGTCCACACACGGGATTCAGCCTCCGATCCAGCCGGGCCGGCGCCGGCCGGCCGCACCGAGTGCCCGCTCGCAGAGCCCGCGCTCACCTGGAACCCGCGCCGGCCCGCGAGCGCCGCGCGCAGCCCGGGCTCCCGCCCGCGCCTCTCTTCACACTTGCCCGCGAGCAGCGCGAGCCGGCTCCGGCCTCGGCCAGCCCCGGAGACGCTCCCTCATAGCGCAGCGGCGGGCTGGAGGGCTCCGCGAGCGCGGCGAGAGCGGACGCCCAGGCCGAGGAGGCGCCCGAGACAGAGCGAGGGCTCCTAGCACATTGTCACCTTGGCAGAGCCGCCGCCGCCTGGTCACTTCGCCCCCGGCCCCCGCCCCCCTCCCACCCCAGCCCGCTGCCTCCCGGCCCCTCCTCCTCGCGCGGTCCCTCCCCCTCTCGTAGCCCCAGCCTGGAGGCCTCTCACTGGGCTAGTATCATTTACGTAACCAGCACCCCCGGCCCTCCTCCCTCCGTGCGCCCGCTCCTCCCCGGGCTGGGGCGGTGCGCACCGAGCGCGCTCCAGCTGCTCCTGGAGCTGCGGCTCCTGCGATGTGCACAAGTCCCGCGATACTTGGCAGGCACGGCCCCCAAGAGCAACTGTGGGGTCGACTCTTCTTCTCGGAGGGCGCCTCGCGACCCCAGTCCTCGGGTCCCCACGGCGCGAAAGCCGGCTTCCGTGCGCCGCGTTCGCCCGACGCACCAGCGAGCCGCTGGGAGAGAGCTGGAGGGCCAGGGACTGCCCTCGGGGAAAGCTCCGGCTACCCCGCCCTCGCCGTCCGTTCTCCAATGGAGAGGTGCTGCGGGGAAACTTGAGGTTCCGGCGCCCTCAGGCAAAAAGGACAGAGTTTGGCCTCTTGTCCATGACAGTTCCTACGCCCGGACAGGATGCTAGCGTTATGCTTGGCGGTGGCTACTGCCACCGAACGCACTGTGAGAGAACTGGGAACGCAGAGCGCTTCCTTGTGCTCTTCAATATTTCAGGGAGAAGTAGAGAAAAAAGTGACGCTTTGAATTCCTTTTTCAGTCAGGAAGGTATAGTATTTAACACACACACACACACACACACACACACACACACCCGAAGTACCTGAACGCCCGCATGTCTAAGTTAATGTGGTGTACTAAATGACTTAAAATACATGTAAGGACTTTAGAACAGTGCCTGGCACAAGGCGCAGACTTACTGGCATCTGGAAGACGTTGGTCCTATTGCCACTGCCACGGGGGAGGAACTTTCCTGGCAAATTGGAATTGCTGAGCTTAAGTCCCTGCTTGATCATTTATTCACTGTTGGTTGTTAGTTAATTTTGGCCCTTGGCTTTCTTCAATCTCAGATTTCTTATCTGTAAGAAGTGATGGCAGGGGTCCTTTATTCCTCTCGCAGTATCACTTCACGTGTCTTATAGTTTATTTGGCAGAACTGGGGGAAGATATGACAGCTACTTAAAAAATATTAAGAGCCACATTTTACAAACATATGATACTATTAATTATAATCTAGTATGTCAATGACATTCTTGATTATACTCATGAAAGGCAATTTCTACAGACATTATATCTTTTCATGAATCAATTATCATTAAAATTTGTATGATAATATCTATATTAATGTCTCTTCCTACATTGTCCATCTTACCCAGCATCACTTATGGAACATCTACCAGAGGTGTTTCTGTGCATGTTTGAGGACACAGGGGCCGTCTCATAATACCAGGGACACTCTAAAATTTCTCTCTACTTCTCCTCTAGTGAGTTCCAGTTCTGCCATCAAGTAACTTACCTCTGCGTGGTATGCTGAGAAAAACTATGGATCAGCAGGTAACAGACTGGGTTTATAATAGTGGGCCAGCCACTTACTAGACATTTATTCTTGGAAGACATAAAGCCCTCATCATTACAGTCTTTATCTCTTTTAAAAAGAAAAAAGAATAATACCATTTTAGAACCTTTGTAGTAATAGTTAATTTAGGCAACAATCATAAATTTACTTGGTAAAAGTTGTATGTGCAACTGGATATTTACATAGTTCCAAAGTACCTCCCTAAAAAGTCTTAGGTGTTGCTCATAACACAGCATCCCAAAATGTATTGGCCCCAAACAATAAACATCTATGATTTCTCAAGGTTCTGTGGGTTGTCTGGGAGGTTTTCTGTCCTGGCTGGTTCAGTTAGAAGTCTAGAAGTCTAGAAGGGCCTCTCTGGCCTCTCGGTGGGATGGTGAGCTAGCTTATTAGTCTTGGGGACAGGGCTTAGCCGCAATAGCTCATCTTTGTTCAACCTAGCCTGTCATCTCTCAGTAGGCTAGGAGTAATGGTATTAATAGTTGTAGGGTTCCAAAAAGCAACGAGTGAGTATAAGCTCCAATGTGGAGCACTTTTCAAGATTCTGCTGACATACATTTGCCAATGTCCCATTAGCCCAAGAAAGTCACATGGCCCAGCCATGGGTAATATAATCCATGTCTTGATGGGAGAAACTGCAAAGTCATATTGCAAGAAGAATACACATACAAATGAGAAACACTGAAGCCATTTTCGTAATCTATCATAGATTCTTAATTACAAAGAAATTAAAAATTACCTGTAATGGTAATTTTTAGGCATTACCTTAACCAAGCAATCAAGGTCAAAATCACCAATAATGGACCAGTGACATCATTAACCTCATGATGTGATACACTGAGATGTACATAATATTATTTATTTAGTATTCCAGGCAAAATGCATAATTTAATGTAATCACAAGGAAGCAAAGACAAATTGAAATTATAGGAAATTCCACAAAATATCTTGTCTGTACTTTTAAAAAATGTCACTATGATGAAAGTCAAAGAAAAGATGAGAAACTGTTTCACATTAGCGGACATTAAATACACATGATTACTAAATGTAGTGTGTAATCCAGAATTGGATACTGAACTGGGAAAAATATCTATAGAGAAAATTATTGGGACAATTGGCAAAATGTGAATAAATGCTATATCTAATCTATAGGCTTTTTATTTATGATGCATTATAATTACTTTTATATCAGTAAGTGAATAATTTTACATTTCCTTAACTTTGAAGTTATTTTTTTTTAAATGGAGCAGAATCTTTACTTATCTCACAGGTCTAATAAATGTAATAATTTATCTGAATAAGTGTTGAAAATAATAAAAAGTTATATTGTAATTTTTTTCAAATAGAAAGCTAGGAATTTATCTTTAATCAAAGGGGAGCTATTGCAAGTATTTATTTAGATAAATAGAATGACCAATATTGCACAATTGATTGGCACTAAGGCATACAGTGATTTCGATGGATAATATATTAAAGATAGGGATATGAGTTTAGCAGCTACAACTGCCCATTCTGTGATTAACCAAGGCCCTAATTCAAATGGATGTGAACGATTAGATAGATATACCTTGCTGAAATTAAATTATCAGGTTTTAGTAAATTATTAGAAATGAAGGAAAAGGGGAAAAGGTGTTAAATCATTTTAAGATTGGATGAGGAGGACAATGGAGATGCCATAATTAAGAGAAACAGAAAACAAGAACTTTATTTCCTAAAATGAAATGTGATGTGGTTTTTCCTAGTTATAACATTTCAGAGGCTTCTCATTGCCTTTAAAAAATAGTCTAAAATCTCTAACATAGCTTACAAGAACATGGCTTATAATCTGGGGCTCTGCTTCCCTCCTTACTGGCTACAATGAGCTAAGTACTGAGGTAGGTGTTGAAAACAAAGAGTAAAGTAAATATGGCTCTCATGGAACTTAGAGTTTAGTCAATCATCCAGTGAATATACATTGAGTGCTTATAGTATGGCAGTTATTTACGAGGAACTGGAAATACAACAGTGAGAAAAATGACAAAGACCCTGCTTTCATGCATACTACATCTTAGTGAGGTATTTCCTAAACAGATAACAAATAAATGTGTACTTATGTCTGGTGACAATAAATTCTAGAAGAAAATTGAAATGGGCTAAGAGCTGAGCTTTCTAAATAGTGTACCACAGATGGTTTATAGGTATGCCATGACATATTGATCACCTCACCCATCAGAAGTGGCTAAGTAGTGTTGCTTCAAGTAACTAACTAGATCCCACAGTTAGGTAGCTTCTGGTCATAAGAAACTTGTTAAGGGATTCTTGGAGATTAGCCTGCTCATACAGTTCAATGTGTAACCCACCATGGAAGGGGACAAGGAGGTTGCACAGTAATTTCTAGTGGAGATAGCTCCATCTAATAAACCAAAGCTTTAGCAACATAAATATCAGGTAATTGTATTCCATATACTGTTGTTTTGGTGTTTTAGTGGTAGCCATGTCACCTGCAGCTTGACTGTTCTAATAATGCATGTGTATTCTTTGAATTCAAGTTTTGTCATTATGTCAAATAGATGTGATAAAATTCATGTATAGCCACAAAAAATTAAAATTAATTAATTAAAGGAAAGTAGAGTCGATATATTTTAAATACCATTTTAACCAATGTAAATATTATATTGGTTATAAAAGTAAATGTTTAAAATCATTGTCACCTACATGTGCAAATTTTCTCACCCTTTATTATGATCAAATGTTATACTGTTATTTCAAATGTCATGATCAGGAAATATTATAGCTATTTCAATCATAAAATGTGTTGTTAAATATTGAGTTCATGGAAGCAAGATCTCAAAATGTTTTTTTTTTAATTTTATTTGGAAGCCTTATGTGCTTCAGTAGATCTTTAATATATTTTTCTAATAATAATTTAATAATGTAAAGATAATGTAATTAGTTTAAGCTCCACATTGACACACTCAAATTTACTCTAGTTTATCTCATGATCCATAAATCGCTGTATCCTTTGTACCTAACACAGTGGCAAATTTACACTTTTTTCATAATTGTGTAATTGCTGTCTCTATTACACAGTAAGATATGGTATGATACATAAAAGAAAAGATTAGGTTTATTTGTTTATATTGGGAGGTGGTTGTTATAGCTTCATTCAAAGCATAGTGCCTTTTGAATTTTATAGGGTATCCCAAAAGTCACCTTACATATAAGTAATGGGAAATTGTAGCTAAATGTGCCTTTATTTACAAAATATTCACTACAAAATTTTACAATTTTTTTCTTTTGTATGGAAACTTTTGGGGCATCCTGTATTTTAAAGTTATATAAACTTCTGTTGAAGGGGTAAATTAATCCAGCCATCTATTAATCAACAGTTAAACTTTTTCTATAAACTTTCTGGTTTTGACCTTCTCCTTCCACACTAGATATTTTCTCTCTGTGTTCTGAATTCTTGACTGAGCAGTAATTACAAGCGCCAAATAATTACTATTGAAAAAACAACTGATTTTCAGTGCACAAAGATATTTCAGTACCATGGAGAGCAACAAGCTGCCAACCAAAGAGGTGATCACGCCAGCCTAACCATGCTATTTAGCATACATTGACAGAAAAAGTAAATAGAAAGTAGGACAATGTGGAAAAGACTGATTATACTACCGTTCCGCATTCATAAACAGAGGTAAGTAAATAGACTGAAGGCAGGACAATGTGGAAAAGCACTGGCATTCACTTGAGGGATCATGGTTTTGCTGTCACTTAACCTGTCTGTATCTCCATCATATTGAAAGGCAAATGAAGTAAAATGCAAAGAGCTCTCAGAGGTAAAAGCAAGAAGCAATTACATGTCTACAACCTCAAAAGTTTTTCACTATGTATATCGTATGGACATACCTCTACTTAGAAGGTGAACCCCTGGAAGGCAGGGACTGTATCATGGCTTCCCAGGACAGATTGCAATATGTGGCACATAGTAGGTGGACATTTATTCACTAAATTTATGTACTAAATTGTATTATACTGTCAAGACTATTTCACTTCCTTATTAAAGCTTATGAATAATTAATTAGACTGTCAAAACTATTTTTATATTTAAGAATCTAATTCTTCGCTCCTCAAATTTTGAACATGAATGTTTATCAAAAATAACTAAATAGAAAGTAAAATTTATTGGGTTTCATTTGGACTTGGTTTTAAAGCTACATTTAAAATACCTCCCTCTTGTATGAAGGATTTTCCAGTGTGTTTTAATTACATTTTTGAAGCTTTACTTGTAACTCCAGCTTACTAACTATAAAAACCACAAAATCTTTTATCCAACAGATAGCTTATGTATTATTTAATTCTAATTCTGTAAGACAATAGATTTTACATTTGGGAATTGATGTCATACAGAGTTAAAGTGAGTCAGATGTAAAGAACAAAGTATCAAAGTCACTATTTTTAAATTTAAATATTTAAAAAGATTCCCAGAATCATATTAGATTTTTATCTTAAGTTTCATTATTCTTTGCCTCTATCATTCAAAGCAATTATTTATGTTGCAACACAATGTACAAAATAAAACTTAACGTACTGAATAAGAAGATTTTAAATAGACAAATTCATAAATTATTTAACATTTGACAGGGAACAAGAAGTGGAAACTATTAAGTGGAATATCACAAATTTTGGTCCTGGGCCCTATCTAAATACCTGGTTAGAGTTTGGATAAAAAGAAGGACATATGTTTCACTTTAAATTCACCTATTTTGCTAAATTGATGTGAAGAGGCAATTTTCTCAACATTCAGTGACAGAATAATGACTCATCCACTAGGAAAAGTTGACTACTATTAAATGTAAGGAATTCTGTAAAACTTAGTTAACTAAATGAAGGAATATTTTTCACTTTATTTTCAAAGATTAGAAGCTCATGTTATACTACAGATTAACTCTAAAAAGATAATATGTTATTGGGATTTTTCATTAGTCTGGAGTGCATAAAGGTTCATTAAGTCAGATATATGTATGTAGTAATTACCTTCTGATAAAGCAGCTATATGTACACACATACCCTATATACATATACATACTCTATGTATATATACATATGTGTGTATATATACACAAACATAAATATATTTATTTTGAAAACTATAAAGCATTTTACAAATGTAAATGCTTTAGTAATAATAAAAATAGTAGTAAAACTTAACAGATTGTTGAGAACAATAAAAATGATGAACATTTAAATAATAGACCCCATGATTCTAAGCTTATTACTATTAGGGAAGAAGTGGCAGGGTAGAATATGTAGCAATGTTTTAAAGTACTATTGCCTTGAAATAGTCATCAGTATAATGTAAAAACAATGAAGCTTATTAGCCACAAAGTGTACAGTGGTATACTCTCCATGAAGAATTCCATAAACATAGGAATTGACCTTTCACAATTTATAGTGAAAGGTATTAACAATTACTCAAATTTATAAAGAATTAGAAGTGTAAGTATTTAAGTGTATATATGTCCCAGGGATATACAAAACAGTTCTGCAAGATTCTTTCTAGACTTTCAGTTTATTAATTTGACTGAAATCTCTGAATGAAAGGTCATTACACATGTATGTGTGTGTATGTGTGTAGGTACCTGGGTGAATCTGTGAATTGTAATACAATTCATTTTTATGACGTGAATACTCAGCGTTATCTTTCTAAGTGTGAAATTGCTGTAAGACTCTTGAATGTGACAAGTTAGCTCTTATAGCTACCTCTCATAAAATGTACAATGGGACTAAGTATGTCATGTGGCATAAATGGTGGTATATTATCTTTTGAGTATCCTTTAACACTGAATAATAGAAATTTTTAGAGTGGTTAAAAATTTAAAACTCGAAATAATACTTCTCCCCCACAAATCTGCAAACCATGTGAGTTGCCTGTAGTTAGATTTTAAAAAATTGATATAAGACCTAGTATCAGAGCCACTAGGTACCCATTAAAGAAAGGAATGCACAGTAAACTGTATTAGAATGAGCTTTACAAAAATGATGCTTCTGCTTCCATTTCCATCACAAACAAATGAAAGAAAATAGTAAATGAAAAATCATTCCCATATTCATTCACCAACCTATGCAAAGTTTTTTTAATAATCGACATATCTTCTTTCTTTTGAGACCCAGAGTTCCACAAACAAATTGTAGACTTTACAGCAGACATGGACTAAATATCCAGTTCTGTCACTTAACAGCTACATGACTTTGTATGTGACCCTCTGAGAAGTAGTCACTTTGTTAGTAAAATAATTATACACTATGTACCATAATGGATGTTTTGGGAATAAATGATATAATATAAGGAGGGTCTTTAGTATGTTACCTGGCCCATACTATGTATTTAATAAGTGATAGCTGTTTCTAAGTTCCCTGTATTTTAAAAAGTATTGTTATCAGCTATAAAATATAATGGAGGCTTAAGGTGGATCCAAGAAGGTTTCATGCTACTTGCTATGGGGACAATTTAGGAGTATAAATCTAGGTAATCAACATTTTTGGATACATATCACGGGTCTCTCTGTTTTCTGCCTCCTTAAATCTCTAAACTCAGTAATGGTCCTAACTTAGAATCAGAATAAATATGTGTGCTCCCATCCCTAAACCAAATTACTACCCCTATCATTTGCCTTTGTGCTTGTGTGTAAGCATCATACACACAACTATGCATAAGCACACACATACACATAGATTCACACTTAAAATGTAAGCTCTATAGACTTTTGACTCATTCATCATAGAAATAGATAGAACTGAGTGTCCGCCATTTAGTGAGTGCCAAATAAATAACATGGATTATCATATAGTTCTATACTTTTATTTCTTCAATAACCACTTTTTTTGTCAGGAAAAAATTGGCTTTTATCAAAGTATCTTCATTATCAGCCTTTTTAGTGACCTTCTAATTAGGCAATGAAAGCTCCTCTCTGAAGAGAAGATTATTTAGCCAACAACCACCTGCTGAACCCTCCATAAGCTTTGCATATAGTAGAAGAGAATGGAACTCAACTAATTTAGTCCCAAATAAACAAGCAACTATGTTCCATATCCCTAGTTTGTACTGAAGTTTGCTTAGCTGACTTTGGCAAGTTCGAAGATGTTCCAAGCTTGCTAAGATGTGAATAAAGAAGGAAACATTTAAAAAGGAACAGTAATAGAAGCATGATCTGTTCATCAGGTCTCAAAGAACTTTGATAATAACTCCAGAATTTTGCAAATTCAGAACTTTTCTTTACAAAGTATTATGAAAGATAACCTTCATTATATCACAGTGTTTTGCCTTTTGTCAACCCAATTTCCAGAGTTTCAGAAGAAAGTATAAAATCCCTGAATACATTCATGTAATTGAAAGCAATTTACTTGTGCATTATTCAAAAATGAATCACCTAGAACTTCTTTTTTCCACTTTTTAAAAATCAACTTTTTAATGATTAATTTTGTTATCAGTGCCAATGGAAAGAGGAACCAATGTTATACATTTGAATTATGAACCTCACCTGTGTTATACCATACCATAAAACTATTTAAATAGGATTTTAAACCAACTATTATATTAATACTAAATTGTATTGCACCATTTACTGCTGGTGGCAAATTCTTCCATTAAAAAGTGTAGAAGTGATGACTTCTAATCTTTAAAATAAATATGTGTATTCTTTAAATCAAAATTTAGATGAATATTTCAATAATACTTAGAAAGTACTCTCCATTTTGCATTTCATAGTCACTGCCTGTTGTTCAGGGCCAGTATTTTTTTGCTTTTATTCTCCTAAAGTTAAGCAAAAGTTTGACAATGTTTTGTTCATCTATTTCTTTTGTTAATTATTAACATTTCATATTCTGAGATTAATATTAAGAAAAATATTGCCAAAAATAGCTCATTGGGGCGTAAAGAACATGTACCAGTTTCCTATTTGTCTCTTCTATTGAGGGATATATTTCCAAATAATTTGCCATATTTCAAGACTCAAGACAGGAAAATGAAAATCAACACCAAAAGATGTAGACTAAGTAAGGAGAGAAAGCAAGCAAGACCCTGGTTTGAGGCTTGTCTGTTTATAGAGAAAAGACCTAGTTGCAAAGACAGACAAACAAGTTGGAACAGTATTCAGTGACATGGTGATTCCAGTCAAAAATCTGTAGACATAGATTTCGTCTATGTGTATCTTCATGTGTTAGGAAACAAAACAAAAGAAATCAATGCAACATTGGAAAATTAGTATACTTTTTATTTAAAAACTTGATAACTGGCCTCTCAAAAATTAGAAGACCTAAAAAGATTGAACCTACTTTGTGAAAAGCAAACTGGAGCTACTTCACTGGACCACAGAGCCATCATTTCTCATGTGGATTATTGTACCATAGGCCCATCTTATCCCCAGGGTAGAAGTTCCAAGTCCCCCTAGTGGATGCCTGAAACTCCAAATAATACTGAACCTATGCTGTATAAACTATATTTTTCCTGTATATGCATACCTACAATAAAGTTTATAAATTAGGCACAGTGAGTCATTAACAACAAAAACTAATGATGAAATAGAACAATTTTAGCAATGTCCTATAATAAAAGTTATATGACTATGGTCTCTCTCTCTCTCTCTCTCTCTCTCTCTCTCTCTCTCTCTCTCTCTCTCTCTCTCTCTGTGTGTGTGTGTGTGTGTGTGTGTGTGTGTGTGTGTGTGTATGTGTCTGTCTCTCTCTCTGTCTCTCTGTCTCTCTGTCTCTCTCTCTGTCTCTCTGTCTCAAAATACCTCATCGTCCTGTGCTCACTTATTTTTGGACCTCTTTTGACTGTGGGTAACTGAAACTGTGGATAAGGGATGGGCGGACTATTGTATCACCTTCTGTTTCTCTACTTTCCTTCCTTGACTCTATTCTCAATGAAGCAGCTGAACTGATTTGTATTAAACTCAAGTTCGATCACATCACCACTCTGCTTAAAACTCTGTACGCCTCCACATTTTCACTCAGAGTGAAAATCAGAGTTCTTCTAGTGGCCTATCTCTGACCCTTTCTTACTCTATTTCAGTCATACTAGCCTCCTTGCTAGTTCTCAAATAGTTCAGGCAAGTTTGTGCCTTAGGGCCTTTGCATTTTTATTTCCCCTCTGCCTATAATGCACTTCTCCCAGATATTTGCTCTTACTTCATTCAAGTTTTGACTTAAATGTCATCTTCTCAGTAAAAACTAACCACCTAATTTGGTACCACACCCCTGATACTCCTATCTCCCTTCCCTAGTTGATTTTCCTTCATGGCTATCACCACCTATAGATTTTACTTATGTATCTTATATATTCTCTGTGTTCCCCTTATAAGCAATTTTTTACCATGGATCTTCATATATTTTACTTCTTGCTATTTTGCCTCCTGTAAGAGTCATACCTGGCCTGTAACCCTTATTCTATAAATTGTTTTGAATTACTAAGTGATGAGTATGATTATTCTTTCTATTTTGCTAATGAAGAAACTGGAAGCTATTAATAGAATTATATCATTTGCACAGGATTACATAGCTAAAAAATTTAAAAGGCAATATTTAAATCTTAGCAGTCTGATACCAGGGCTCAATCTCTGAATCACAAAGTTCCAAATATATCAAGAAAAGGCATGTGATTTTCAAGGAAAATATAAAACACATTTCTATGTGGAGGTGCAGAATATTCCTATGTGACTAAATATACAAACTCTATCTTCATTCTTTTCTGCCTTCTGTAGAAATAGAAGATCATGACCCTTTATTTAAGTGGTGAAGACAAAGACAAAAATCACAGTTTTTTATCTAGTACTTTAGCCCCATTGTTTCTCTCACAGCTGCCTCCTTAATTCTCTTGCCCCACTTCCCTTGGATTTGGGTTAATCAATACTATAGGGATATTTCTTTGAAATTACAGTGACTTTCTTTGTTTTCTTCTCTAAAATATGCATTAACTTATGTTTTGAAGTATAATATAAATAAAGAAAAGTTCACAAATCACATGTGCATAGCTCTGTGAATTTAACAAAGTGAATGCATCTTCATACCAGTGGTACTCTGGTAAATATGTAATGAACAGCTCCTTCACTAAAAACAAAAACAAAAACAAAAACAAAAACAAAAACAAAAACAAAAAAAACCAACAAACCAAAAAAGACACATTGAAAAAAACCCCAGTTTTAATGGTGTGAATACTCCCAACGTGGCTAATTTCAGGCTGCCAGCTTGATGTCAACCAGCTTGCAAAATTCAAAATCTTAGCAATGAATTCTTACACTATGGGGCAAGCCAGTTGTAGCGTATCATTGAAAACCAAGAAGTCTCACCACAATTACCCCCAATCAGTACTTCCCACTTTCCCAGAGATGGCCAGTATCCTGACTTTTAACATCTACTTTTGAACTTAACATAAAAGAATCATATACACTCCTTTGCGTATGCTTTCTTTCCCTCACTTTTGTGTATATGTGATATATCTGTATTTCAAATAGAAGTAGTTCATTCAGTTTCAGTACAGTCTACTATTCTATGCAGTGCTATAACTTATAGATCTACTTTAGAGTTGGCAAACATTTAGATTATTTCCACCCATTGGTTATGAATATTCTTATACATGTCTTTTTTTTTTTTTTTTTTTTTTGAGACAGAGTATCGCTTTGTTGCCCAGGCTAGAGTGAGTGCCTAGCTCACAGCAACCTCAAACTCCTGGGCTCAAGCAATCCTGCTGCCTCAGCCTCCCGAGTATCTGGGACTACAGGCATGTGCCACCATGCCTGGCTAATTTTTTCTATATATATTAGTTGGCCAATTAATTTCTTTCTGTTTATAGTAGAGACGGGGTCTCGCTCTTGCTCAGGCTGGTTTCGAACTCCTGACCTCGAGCAATCCGCCCACCTCAGCCTCCCAGAGAGCTAGGATTACAGGCGTGAGCTACCATGCCCGGCCTTTATACATGTCTTCTAGTGAACGCATGTACTCATTTGTGTGTAGGTTCCTAGGAGGAGAATTGCTGGATCACAGGACATATCAACTTTATTAGAAACTGTCAAAAATGATTTCAAAGTAATTACATGAATTTTTACGCTGACATGCAGAGTGCATAGGAATTCTAGTTTCTCCATATCTTCACCTAGGCAACGAATTTTCAGTCTCTTTACATTTTATACATTCTGGACTGATGTATCCCATTTTCATTTCAATTTTCTTTTCCCTGAAGACCAGTGTGATTGAGCACATTTTCATATGTTCATTGAATGAATGCTACAGATATTCTCTTTTGTAAAATGGTGTATTGATGTCTTAGATCCATTTTTCTTTAGGTTTGATTGATTCATAGTTTTTTATATATTCTGAATGCTAGACCTTTGTTGATTAAAAACATCTTCTACTCTGGGACCTGCATTTTGATGCTCTTAATGGAATTCTTTAAAAACAGAAATGTCTTACTTTAAAATAATTTTCTTTTTATTAATATCTATCTATCTACCTACATACCTACCATTTATCTCTCTATCTACTATGTATTCAGCTTTATCAGGGTATAATTTATAACATAACTTACCCATTTAAAGTGTATAATACAATACATTTTAGTATATTCACAGTGTTGTTTAACCATCACCACATAAAATTCTAGAGCATTTCATCACCCCCAAAAGAAATCCCATATTTATTTATAATCACTCCCCACTTTTTGTCCAAGCTTCATGAGCCTAAGACTACCACAAATATTTTTTCTATATATATTTGCCTACTCTGTATTCTTCATATAAATAGAAGCATACAATATGTTGTCATTAATGAAGTGTTTTCATTTAGTATAATATTTTTAAGGTTCATCCATATTGTGCTATGCATCAACAACACTTTATTCCTTTTTATAACTGAATAACATTCAGATATATATATATATACACACATATATACATATATATATATATATATATATATATACCACATTTTATTTATTCATTCATTCACTAGGATATTTCCACTGTTTTGGTTATTGTGACTAACGCTGCTATGAACATTCATATAAGTTATTTTATCAACATACGCCTTCATTTTCCTCATGGAATTGCTGGGTCATATGGAACCTCCATGTTTAAGATCTTGAGGAATCCTCAGATGGCTTTCCAAAGCAGTTCCTCAGATGGCTTTCCAGCGCAGTTCCAAAGCAACTGCGCTGTTTAAAGTAACCACCAACAGTGTATGAGGTTCATAATTTCTCTCCATCCTGAAAAACACTTATTATTATGATCTTTTGATTATAGCCATTCAAATAGGTATATGGTGGCATCTTGTTGTGACTTTAATTTACATTTCTCTGATGGCTGATGATGTTGAACATTTTTTTTTCATGAAAATATTGACATTTGTAATCTTATTTGGAGAAATGTCTGCTTAGGTACTTTGTCCATTTTTTTGTTTTGTTTTGTTTTTCTGTTGCCCATTTTTAATCATATTACTTTTCTTTTTATTACTGCATTCTTAGTGTCATCAATCTTTATTTTATGTTTAATGTGTCAGGTGTCCTGTTTAAGCATCTTTTCCCCACCTCTAGGTTATTAGGATATCTCCCCATGTTAATTTCTAGAAGTTATTTATTTACATTTGTTGGGATTAAATTTTATGTATGGTGTGGATTGAAATTGACCTTTTACACATAGATATTTAATTGATTCAGCATCATTATTAGGAAAACAATTTACTTCCTTCTGTTCTGCATTTTCAACATTGTTACAAATCTAGAGTTTATATGCACGTAGGCTTCTTTCTGGAATCAATATCATCCCAAGATCATTTTCTATACTTGCCACAATATCACATGGTCAAAATTAATGTATTGAGAGTATTATAATGTTCTGATTTCTATAATGAAATTTGTCCATTTTTCTTTCTCTCTTTTAAGACTGACCTGATTATTTTGGCCATTTGCACTTTTTTATACATTTTAGAATCAGTGTGTCAATTTCCACCAAAAATGTTCTTGGTTTTGTTTAAGTTATATTGAAACCATACATTAATTTGTGGAGACTTGATATGCTTAAAATATTGACTCCTTTTATTTGTTAACATAGTATATGTTCCCATTTATTATACCTTCATGCTTTCTTTCAGTTGTATTTGAGGTTACCTTTGTGAAGATCTTATATATTATTATTACATTCTGAAGAATCTGATTTTATTTAATAATATAAATTATATTTTTACTTTTAATTTCTTAATATTTCTGATTTATAGAAACATTGCTTTTTATCTACTGATTTTGGTATCTAGCAACATTATTTCTAATAACTTATCTGTGATTACTTCTAGATTTTTTAGGTTTTTTATATTATTAGCAATAGTCACAATTGTACTTCTTCCAAATATTTACATTTGTATAGCTTTATTGAAGTATAATTAACATATTAGGGACTTCACAGATTTAAAGTATATGATTTGATAAATTTTGGCATGTATATATACTCTTAAAACCATTACCACAATGACTAATACACATATTCATCAGCCCACAAATTTCCTCATGTGTTTTTATAATCACTTCATTAAAACCTTGCTACTAACCCCATTTGCATTATAGGCAGTAATTATTCTGCTTCCTGCCACTAAACACTGCTCGTATTTTCTAGAATTTTATATATGTGAATCATACAGACTTTATTTTTTTCTGACTTATTCTATTCAGCATAATCGCTTTGAGATTCATCAGTGTTGTTGTATTTATCAATAGTTATTCGTTTTAATTAAGGAGGGATATTCTATCATATTCCTCTCACTATATATATGTATATATTCATTCATCCATCCATTTAATTTCTATCTATATCTCAATTTTTTTCACCTTTTGCTGGATACTTGGGTTATGTTCACTTTGGGGCTATTACAAATAAGAGTGCTATTAACATTTGTGCACAAGGGCCAGGCGTGGTGGCTCATGCCTGTAATCCTAGCACTCTGGGAGGCCGAGGCGGGCGGACTGCTTGAGGTCAGGAGTTCAAAACCAACCTGAGCAAGAGCGAGACCCTGTCTCTACTATATATAGAAAGAAATTAATTGGCCAACTAACATATATATAGAAAAAATTAGCCGGGCATGGTGGCAGCATGCCTGTAGTCCCAGCTACTCAGGAGGCTGAGGCAGAAGGATTGCTTGAGCCCAGGAGTTTGAGGTTGCTGTGAGCTAGGCTGATGCCAGGGCACTCACTCTAGCCTGAGCAACAAAGCGATACTCTGTCTCAAAAAAAAAAAAAAAAAAAAAATTTGTGTACAAGTCTTTGTGTAGGTATATGCTTTTATTTCTCTTGGCTAAATACCAAGTAGTTAAATGACTAGGTTATATGGTTGTTATATGTTAAAAGCTTTAAGAAACTGTCACACTGTTTTCCTCAGTGGTTATCCATTTTACATTGTGTATACTTCTGTTCTTGCATGGAGTGTTTGATAAATAAGTCAAGTTGAGTGATAGTGTTACTTAAGTATTTTGTATACTTACTGACTTTCCATGTACATGTTCATTATTGAGAGAGTATTATTGAAATCTCCAACTATTTGTGAATTTGTCTATTTCTTATTTCAGTTCTATGCATTTTCCTTTATATATTTTGCATCTCTGTTACTAAGTATATAAACATTTTAAGGTTATGTCTTATAGATGAATTGACTCCTTAATTAGTATTAAATGTCACCTATCTTTGAAAATATTGTTGACTAGCTGATCCACTTTAATATTGGCATAGCTACTTCGGCCTTCTTGTGATTACTGTTAACACAGAGTATATTTAATGTGTGTTTCTTGTGGGCAGTATACAGATTTTTTAAAAATGCAATCTAGCAATCTCTGCCTTTAATGTGCTTAGATCATTTACATGTGATATGTTTATTAATATGGGCTTAAATCTACCATCTTCCTCTTTGTTTTTTATTTATTGAATCTATTATTTGTTTCTTTTTTCTTTGATTTCTGTCTACTTTTAAATTGAATAATTTTATGACTCCATTTTATCTCCTTTTGTGGATTATTAGCTGCAACTCTTTGTTTTATTATTTTGGCAAAAGATTTAAGGTTAATATAATACATCTTTAACTTATCACAGTACACCTTCAAGTAATATGATACCACTTCATATATGGTGTGGATCTTACAAAAGTGTACTTCATTTCCTCCTCCCAGATTTTGTGCTATTCTTGTCATACATTTTATTTCTTCATATGTTACAAACTTCACAATACATTGTTGTTCTTTTTGCTTTAAACAGGCCATTATCTTGAGATTTGTTTAAGTATGAAAAATGGTCTTTAATATTTATGTACATCTTTACAAATTCTAGTGCTGTTAATTCATTTGTGTATCTGCAGATTCCTATCTGGTGTAATTTTCATTCTGCCTAAAGGACTTCCATTATTACCATTTGCTGTTGTGAAGTTCTTCTTGTGACTATAATAATTCTTTCAGCTTCTCTATGTGTCTAAAGTCCTTATTTTGGCTACATTTTTGAAAGATGTTTTCTTTGGTTGTAGAATTCAAGATTGATTGTATTTTTCTTTCAGTATTTTAAAGATATTGTTTTACTCTCTTATGGTTTGAATTGTTGCTGAAAAGAATTGTATTATCATTTTTATCTTTATCTTTCTTTGTAATGTGCCCTTTTTTCTGGCTACATTTGAGATTTTCTCTTTTTTGCTTGTTTTAAACAGTTTTATGATAAGTTATAGTGTGGTTTTCTTCTGTCTTATGCTTGAGGCTGTTAGGATTCTTAGAACTATGGGTTTATAGTTTTGAACAAATTCAGTAAATCTGTCATTATTTCTTCAACATTTTCTCTGTCACTTCCCTCAGCCTTATTTGGAGTTTCTAATTACACCAAGGCAACTTGAAGATGTCCCACAGATCCTAATTCTCTTTTCATTGTTTCCATAGTCTTTTACCTCTCTGTATCATTCCTTTTAGTTTATGTGGCTTTTTCAAGTTTAAATCTTTTCTTCTACATTGTCTGAATTTAATCTCATCCTGTGCATTTCTTATCCCAGAAATTTTAGTTTTCATCTCTAGAAGTTTGGTTTGGGTCTTTTCTGGTATGGGGCTTTTCTATGTGTCTGTTAAACATGATCAATTTTTTTTCTACCATCTTAAATATACAGAATATAGTTATAAAAGTTGTTTCAATGTTCATGTCTTCTAATCATTATCCATATTTTTTCTATATCTCTTTAAACTAATTGATTATTCACATCATAAATTATATTTTCCTACTTCTTTCTTCATAACTGTATTTATTTATTGAGACACCATCTCACTCTGTCGTCTGGGCTAGAGTGTGGTGGCATCATCATAGCTCACTGCAACCTCAAAAACTCCTGAGCTAAAGTGAGGCCTCCTGCCTCAGCCTCCCAAGTAGCTAGAACTACAGGCATATACCGCTGTGCCCAGCTTTTTTTTTTTTTCTTTCTTTTTTGCTATTTTTTGTTGAGACAGGGTCTTAGTCTTGCTCAGGCTGATCTCCAACTCCTAGCCTCAAGCAATCCTCTCACCTCGGCCTCCCAAAGTGCTAGCTTTACTGGTGTAAGCCACTGCACCGGGCCTCCTGATAACTTCTGATTGGTTGACAAACACTGTGAATTCTGTATTTTGAATTTTGAAATTTCTTTATATTTTTATAAAATTACTTGGGCTTTGTTCTTAAATATATTATAGCTAATTTGTTTGGAAATACTTTTATCTTTTTGAGGATTGCTTGTAAGCCATGTTAGTCAGGACCAAATAAGCCTTTATTCTAGGGCTTTTTCTCCTCTACTGAGATGGACCTACAATTCTGATTATTCTATTTAGTGTCTTCCTGGTAGGAACAGGAACTATTCCAAAGACCTGTGTGAACTCCTAGGATTGCTCTTTCTGCTTCTTTTGAGTGGTTCTTATCCTAGACTCAGATAGTTTCTTAGACACATATGTTTATAAGTACTTAGTTGAGTACTTAAAGGGACCCATTACAGATTTCTGGAGTTTTATATGCAGCTCTCTACTCCTTAGATCTTTGCCTTTCAAACTCTACTACCTTGTCCTCCTTGGAGTCCCAGTTCTGTTCCCTAAACTCAGGGAGACACCTGGGTTTTCCTTCCCACATACTCATGGCCACCAACTGGGGCCATCGTCACTCTTATTTATTTCCCCTTTCTCAGAGTCACTGTATTCCATTGCCCAATGATCATTGTCTGAAAATTGTTGTTTCATATATTTGTTTGAAACAGAATTATAATTGTTTTATTTTTATTGTTTTCTTGCCTCATTTCATTGCTAAGCAAGAATACAATATTGAATTCACTTCAGTATTGAGAATAAGAAGTTTAAGAGCATACTTTCTAGGGGTCTTGCTCCTATTCTTTAAAGAAAAGCTTTGGATATTTTACTATTAAGTATGATTTTTTATGTAGAATTTCATCTTTCAGTTTAAGGTGGTTTCTTCTATTCCTAGTTTTATCAGGAATATGTTTTAACTTTTCTCAAATGCTTTTTCTGCATAGATTGAGATGATAATGTGGTTTTTATTCCCTTATTCTGTTAAAGTGATAAATTATGTTGTCTGACTGTTGAATATTAAAACAACTTTACATTCCTGGAATAAACCCAGCTTAGTCTTGATGTAGTAGCCTTCCATATTTCATTAGTTTTGGTTGCTAATATTGTATTTAACTATTTTAGCAGCTAAATTAACAAGAGAGATTGATCTGTAATTTTCCTTTTCTTAATGTCCTTGTCAGGTTCTGGGGTCAAGATTTTACTGGCTTTATAAAATAATTTTTTTTCTATTCTCTGGAAGAGTTTCATGATTTTAGTGTAATTTCTTCCATAATTTTTTCTGACTTCTTGAGATAGAACCTTAGAGGTTGATTTTCAGCCTAAGACTTCCTGGTGGACACCTTTAAAGCCTTACTCAAATCCTCTTGCACCCCTTTTATCAGTGCTGTGTGCCCATCTCCCAGTTTCTATGTTCTTTGCTGCTTACAGTGTGGAGGTACAAATTTATTCAAATGATTACCCTCAGTGTAATGAAACTGCATCTGTAAGTGTTTGGGAGCTTAAGTTCCACTAGCATGGCACATAGATTTCCCCAAAACCTTTTTCCAGTGTCTGTCCCCCAGTTTCTGGAGTGTTGTTGAGGCTATCTGCAGAGAAGTGCATTTGGTATACTTACTTGAGCAGCCTTGACTATCTCGAGAGCTTGAAGTGCCTTGAAATTTACATCTCACTGAAACAGACCATAGCCAATTACTGACTGATTCAGAGGTCCAAAAGCCAGCTTTCTTGGCTGTAGATAAAATTCATAGAGATGAAATTTTAGCCTAAGAGCTCTCTACGGGATCAGACAGTGGCTGTCTTTGGGTAAAATCACATATCTTGACTTTTTACACTTCACCAAACTGCTTTCTCCAATCCTTTACCTGTTTCTGTCTGGAGCCTTTCCCAATAAATTCTTGAATTAAGGAGTGCTTATGGGAGAAACAAACTTAAGACATACTACTCATTTTTCTATAAGTACTGCTTTAGCTTGGTAACATTATTTTGACAAATATCCTATTTTTATTACTACTTAACTAAAAATATTTTCTCATTTTCATTATAATTACATCTTTACTCGTGGGTTATTTAGGACTGTGTTGCTTAATTTCCAAGTATATAGGAATTTTCATGTTATTTATTTGCCATTGATTCCAAGCTTATTTCCACTGTGATCAGATAGTGTACTCTATATGAGTTCCTTTTTATTTTGGGGATTTGTTGAGACTTTGTCATATGTTTAATGTTCACTTTTTATGAGTTTATGGTGAGATATTATGTATGTGTATTGTGTGTGTGTTTGTGTATATGAGTTTATATATTTGTTAAAAATGTTATTCAAATCTTCTAGAGTCACTGACACTTTTGTCTCTAAGTTACCAAAAGACTTGTATTCAAAATCCTTTATTATGCCAGTAGATACATCTAGTTCCTCAAATCTCTAAATTATTCCTTTCTATGTAATTTGAGGGGAGGGTAGTATTAGATGCATTAAAATTTATAATTGCTATATAACTCCATTCTGATAGATCAACCCCTCTTTCATAATGAAATGTGTCCCATATCTTGAGTAATATTGTTTACCTTTAAGTCTGCTTTGTCTGATATTAATTTGACTACACTACCTCTTTTATTCATTTTTACATGGAATATATTTTTCCATCCTTTTACATTCATGTATATTTATATTTAAGATATCTCCCTTATAAACAACATAAATGATGTTTTATTTGTATATTCATTTTAGAAATCTTTATTGGAGAAAAATTGTGTTTTAATCTAGGCAGCTTCCCAGGTTATCTGATTCTATCCTTTCAGAATCTTTGAGCTATTTTATAACATTATAAATTTGTAGACACGCAAATTATGTCTTGTTTCATGGAGATTCCACTGTCTTCCTTCTTTCCTATGGAAAAAGTTTTTGCCTCCAATATACATAAGCATTTCATTATTTCTTATTCATAAATGTGCCTGTTCTTTGGATTGTCTTTAAGTTGGTTTGTTACATGTGTCAGGTTAAATCATGAGTTAAAGAAACTCTTTAACAAGTGTTTATTTTTATATCTGTTAAAGAGTCATGAATTAACTTGTTATGAAAATTATCTTTTAATGCTATTTTCAAATTAAATTATTTAAACCATTTACACCTAATGTAATTTCTGCAAAAGATTATATCTAACATCTTACCTGTGTTTTCTAAGTTTCCTACCTGTTTGCCTTTCCTTTTGGATTAATCAACAATTTTCATCATTATTTTTATCCCTCATTACTTTGTTAATAATGCACCCAATATTTCTTAGTGAATATCTGTAGACATTCAATATACATTCTGTTTTTCTCTCTTCCCTGAAAATGGCAGTATTTTTGACAGCAATTTCTCCCTTTACTTCCCTCCTACTTTGTGTATTCTATAGTTTTCTATCTGAATTCTCTATATACTTAAACTCCAGAGGCAAATAGTACTAATGTTTTAGGAAACATCTACTTTTTACTTCCCATACATTTATCCTTTCTATGAATTCATATTTATTTTTGTATTCTTATGTTTTCATCTGAAAATCATTTTGCCTGAAGAACTTTCTTTAGCATTTCTTTTACTGCCTATCTGCTAATAGGGAAGTATCTAAATTCTTTTTAGCCTGGAATAGCCTTTAATTTGCCTTTATTTTTGCTGGATATAGAATTCTAGGTTAACAGTTTCTCTCAGAACTTTAAAGATGTCATTTCAGTGTCTTATTTTTTTCCTTCACTTCTGTTGAGATATCAGCTCTTGGTCTTATTTCTTCTTTGAAAATAATATACATTTTCCTTGTCTATATTTAAGATTTATGTTTGGCTTATAGCAGTTTGACAATAATATTACAGAAGTATGGTATTGTATATTTTTCTGGCTTTCAAAGAAATTCATGATTTTGTGGCTTGATATCTATTGTCAGTTCTGGAAAAAAAATTTCTAGTATGTCTTCAAATATTGCTTCTGCTCTTTCTCTCTGCTCCCCTTCTAGGATCCTCCAAACACCACTTTTTCATGTTTATATCATGTCTCTTTAGCTCTTTTTATGTGTTTTCCATCTTTTTTAACCTCCATGTGTTAGCAAGGGTATGTACTATTGATGCATTTTTCCAGTTCACTAAACTTTTCTTTTGCTATGTTTAATTTTCTGCTAAATACATGTATTACATTTTTAATGGAAGCTATTATATTTTTTTTAGTTCTATGTCATAAAGTATGTTCTATTTTGCATATTTCAGTTTCTTGGTGACATTTTCAATTTTGTCTTTTATTTTCTTGGACATATTGATCTCACTTATTTTAAAGTTCATGCATACTCTGATATCTGAATTACTTATTGGTCTAATTTTTCTCCCAAGTTTTCCTTTTATCATTTTTTTTTGTAATTTGCCCTTCTTTTGGCATGCATGATTTTTATATTTTATTGCACTCCAGCCCTTATATATTAAAAAGATAAAAGATTAACTCATGTTCTGACTGATGTCATTTCTCTCCTGAAAACAAGCAACAAGTTTTGCTCTTTATCAGGCAGTTTAAGTAGAAAAATTAAAGAAGCAAAACAAAAAGAAACAAAAAATCCTTCTTCCAGTTTGGAATTGAGCTGGTTTGAAGTTGTTTTTCAGTCCTTTGTGAGAGCTAGTGCATTTCTAGTTCACCCTCCCTCTTAGGCTGTGACACTTCCAGGTTCCTGAATGTACATCTTGAGTATTATCCGGGACCTCTGCTCTTTGATGTTCCCTAATCTCTAATATTTGTCTCATCAGCCTGCGAGACTGTCAAAATTTCTATTCAGTTTCATATCCATCAAGCATCCCTTTTTGTTCAACATCTCGGCCTCTCAGCTGTGAGTGACATGAGTTGGCAAATAATTTTAAAAGGAACAGGGATAAAGAATGTCAGGTTCATTTCAGTTTACTTCCCTTCCTTCACATTCTGGTTCTCTGGCTGGTTCTCTGATGTTGTAAGAGAGATTTTTTTTTTTCCTCCAGTTTTTCTAGTTGTTTTTGGTGGCAGAATTGTTCCACAACAAGCTGTTTTATCATTATGGGAAACATAATCTCTCCCAAACCCTCCACGCTCTTCCCTCACATCCATTATACTTTCTTTTGTGTAGGAAAGCACACCCCTAAGATTTTAGTACTTGCCTCGTTTGTCTTCCCTTGGATCAACAAGCTTAAACCTTAATCCTAAAATATGCCAACAATAAAAATCAGAAATGTAAACATCACCTTTTGTGTACTTTCTTTCGAGTGTTAATGTGTTAACATGTACTCCTAGGTCTCAAATATACATTGTTATAGAAATAGACCGCTTAATAAATAAGGACTTTATTATAACTGTATACTTTCAGATGTTTATACTTGAAACTTGAGATCTAATCATAACACAGGTACTCGTGATTTTCTCGAAACATTGGCACATGTTGTATAAAAAAAATTGTGAGAGAAATAGGGGAAGAGGAGAAACATTATGCAGTACTGAAATGGTGAAATATTTCAGAGGTGAAATATTTCAGGAAGTACTTCACCTTTGGAATGAGATGTGTATGTTTCAAGTCCTGGTTTGGCCAGTTGCTATATGACTAGGATTTGGTATCTGTACTCATCAGTTTTCTCCTTTGTTAAATCACATTCTAATATTTATATATTACAAGGATTGCATAAATTTAAATGAAATAATGTGTATAAAATGTTAAACTCAAAGCTACCTTGAACCAAAGTGTTCAATTAATATTAGTCACATGCTTGTATTCTTTATGAATTTCCTAAATGAAGTAAAATTGTCTAGAAATAAGTTAGAATTATACTAGAAATTTTGGTTTTAAAAGAATGTTTTATTTTAAGTTGAATAGCTATATGTTTTTAAAGATGGGGAAAATTTTTACATATTAAAGATATAAGTTACACTAGAGAAATGATATGAGCTTCAAAAGGATTCCTCTATGGGAAGATAAACCTTAAATAGCTAAAGTTCTTATTGAAGAGCCTTTGTACTTAAAGTTTAGGTTAACTGCCAGGAGTAATAGGGTCACAAGCCATCTAGAAATTAGGAGTTATGGAAAGTAAATCTTTAAGTCATTATGAGACTTTAAAATATATTCCATAAAGTAATAGAAAACCTTCCAAATGTAGACAGAACTTATTCTGAAGTTGTTTCCAGAGAATTGTGACAGTTTACAACTTTAAGATATCTTATTGATAAGAATTCTCAGCTCTAGAATGGTTAAAAGTAACTTTCCAAGGTTACGCACACAAAAAAAGTAATGAGAAATACCAGGTGAGAATATGTACTGATTACCTGCAATTTACTTCTTTAGTTGTATTCTCCATCCTTCTGCAGTCTGCTCTGGACTCTGAAAGGCTTCTGGTTGAGTTTTTCCAAGTGGGCAATATTAGGAAGAGATTAGAGAGAAGTAGGACAGTGAAATCAAGGTATATAATCCCCCTACTATCTCCCTCCAGGGTTATTTTGACTGACTCTATTTTTTGCTTCAGTTATATTTTATGCCGGGCAATCCTCACCATGCTGCTCTTAAAAGCCACTGTTATAAGCCTCAGGGTATTTCACTATCCCTTGTGGTTTACCTATGCTCTGCCCTTCATAAAGCATTCCTCAAATTACCTGATTGCAATATGCCATCGTTTTTCCTGCTAGTATGTTGATGTGCAGAGAAACCATGTCTTTAACTGGGATCTCAGAATTTTGTGGTTCATTAGTCAACATTTTCTCCTTCTCAATAAGATGATTAGATTATTGCTGCCCAGAAAGTTATTGACTTGTTACCTAGATTATAATAGAATGATCTGATTCCCAAGTATGTTCATAAGGTCAATAATTCTTGACACAATGTCATACATTACTATTCTCTTTATTAACATGTAGTTTTAGTTGTAAAAGTAAGTTATGTAAAAAATGTTTTAAGATAATAATATAACATCAAATATTTTCAAAACTTGGAGGAGAAATGATGTACCCAAAACTGGTGAATGAAATGCTATCAGCCAGTGGATTTCTGTTAAACTGTTTTTTTAGTTTATTTGTTTAATTATTTTTTCCATTTGTAATCGAAGTTCTTCAGTGTACTGGAACAACATTACATAGGAAAGTGTAGGTTAATGAATAAGCAATAACTATAATGTGCCAACCACATTAATTGGCAATAAAGAAAATAAGTATAGTTCCTTATCAGGAATACTTTCCCCAGTCTCCTATCACATCACCTTTTGAAAGAAATGTTCTAAGTCAGATTGTTCCCATTACTAAGTCATCTTTTGGTGACAAATTTAGTTGTTTACAGAACAAGTTTTTTTTATGATTGTGGCAGTACACTCACTTGCTTAAAGATAGAGTTTTATTTATTCCCTGTTTTGACATCCCTGGATTACGGACGACCCGATTTATGTCATTCCATACTTACAAATGGACTCCCAAGGCTTCCCACAAGGAAAATTTATAATTAAATAATTAATCATTCAGGATCCAGTTTCTTCCATGCACGGAAACAAACCCACGTGGCATAAGCAGTTTCTTGGTGCAACATCCTTACACTAGTGGCTAGTCTCATTGTTTATATGGTCGCATATGCACAGCATCACTTTCGTCTTAACTTTTTTATTCGATTTTGTGAGTCTGGTGTTTGCCCTTATGAGCAAGCCTCCAAAGCAAAAGTCCATTGCTAGACCAGGTGAGCCTTCAATGAAAAGAAATGTGATGACAATGGAAACAAAAGTAGAACTAATTAAGTGTTCAGAGAAAGGCTAGACAACATCATGCATTCAGAAAGCATTAGGCTTCAGTCACTCAACTATTGGAACAATTATAAAAGATAAAGTGAGAATAATGGAACATATGAAAGGCAGTGCTCCAATGAAAGTGTCAATTACTACTAAGCAGTGTAGTGAATTAATTGTTGAAATGGAAAGGTTATTACTGATTTGGTTAGAAGATCAAAATAAGCATAACATTCCTATTAGCTTCGGAATTAAAGGATGAGCAAAATAGTTTCTATAACTTATTATTACAGTACAGTATTATTATAATATTGCAGTATTATTATTACACTATATTATTGTATACTATATTACACTATATTATTAATATTGCCACATATGAGCCATTATAGTTATTGATATTATTATTATTACTATAATATGTGCTATTTATCGGGGATCCAAGTTATATACAGATCCTACCTAAAGACATTTTCAGGAATGTACCTCCTCCATAACCTAGGGACTGCCTGAAAAGAATGCATAATGGCCCCTTAGTGGTTCAGAAGAGAAAGTCAATTTAACATGGAGTTAGATTTTCCAGTCTCCAATTTTATCAATGATGAAAAAGTAATAAAAATGTATACTCCAAATAGCTCAGAAAAAGTTCAGCATGTATTGAAGCTGCAAATTAGGAGTAATCTGTTCAGTACACACACTTCATGTTCAGATATATTGTGTGGCTTATATAATTCATACTTAAAACTTTTTCTTCTGTAATACACTACATTAGCAGAAAGAAGGATAAAAATAATATGTCATCTCAATAAATATATAAAAAACATTTAACAAAGTTCAACATCCTTGTATGATAAAAATCTCTCAAAGGATTAGGTATAAAATGAAACTGTCTCAATACAATAAAAGTCATGTATAACAAGCCTACAGCTAACATCACACTCAAGAGTGAAAGACTGAAAGCTTTTCTTTGAAGATCAGGAACAAGACAACGATGTTTACTCATGCCACTTCTATTCAATATATTAATAATACTGGAAATTCTAGCAGTAGCAATTAGGCAAACAAAGAAATAAAAGGTATCTAAATTGGAAAGGGGCCGGGCGTGGTGGCTCACGCCTGTAATCCTAGCTCTCTGGGAGGCCGAGGTGGGCGGATCATTTGAGCTCAGGAGTTCGAGACCAGCCTGAGCAAGAGCGAGACCCCATCTCTACTATAAACGGAAAGAAATTAATTGGCCAACTAATATATATAGAAAAAAAAAATTAGCTGGGCATGGTGGCGCATGCCTGTAGTCCCAGTTGCTTGGGAGGCTGAGGCAGCAGGATTGCTTGAGCCCAGGAGTTTGAGGTTGCTGTGAGCTAGGCTGATGCCACGGCACTCACTCTAGCCTGGGCAATAAAGTGAGACTCTGTCTCAAAAAAAAAAAAAAAAAAAAAATCTAAATTGGAAAGGAAGAAGTAAAATTATCTCTGTTTTCTCATTACATGATTTTGTATATAGAAAACTCTAAACGCTTCACCCCTCAAAAAATAAAACACCTTTTTGGAAGTAATAAATTCAGTAAAGTTACAGAATATAAAATCAGCATACAAAAATCAGTTGTATTTCTATATACTACAAGAAAACTACTCAAAAATATTTTGTACTTTTTAAAATTTTATTTCAAGAAAATATGAAAGTATGAACATTTTGGTTACATTTTATATATTTGCCTCTCCCTAGCAAGGGATAGAGGTATGCTCTACCCCTCGACAATGCTCACCACATCTCTCAGATGTGGGTCTACCTGCCCCAACTCCCTAATCCCTGGTGAACACCACCACCATTTGAACACTATGGTGTTAATCAGTCAGTACCAATTTGATGGCAAGTACATGTGGACCCCATTCTTCCAATCTTGTGTCACCTCATTTGGATAATGGGCTTAAGCTTAATCCAGGATAATATAAGCAGTGCTAGCTTGTCATTTCTTAGAATTGACTACTCAAAAATATTAATAACATAATTTCATTTAAAATAGCATCAAAATAAATAAAATATTTAGGAAATAATTTAAGCGAGAAGGTTAAAAATCTGTACACTGAAAATTATAAAACACTGATGAAAGAAATTAAAGACGACACAAATAAATAGAAAAATACTCCATGTCCATGGAGTGAAAGAATTAATATTGTTAAAATATTCATATTAACAAAAGTGATCTAAAGATTCGTTGCAATCTCTATTAAAATTCCAATGACTTTTTTTTACAGAAATAGAAAAAAAGAATTCTAAAATTTTGGGCTGGCATGGTGGCTCACACCTATAATCCTAGCACTCTGGGAGGCCAGGGTGGGAGAATTGCTTGAGCTCAGGAGTTCGAGACCAGCCTGAGCAAGAGCAAGACACTGTCTCTACAAAAAAAAAAAAAAAATAGAAAAATTAGCCGGATGTGGTGGCACACACCTGTAACCCGAGCTACTAGGGAGGCTGAGACAAAAGGATTGCTTGTCAAAGTTTGAGTTTGCAGTGAGCTATGATAAAACCACTGCACTCTACCCAGGGCAACAGAGAAGGAACCTGTCTCCAAAACAATCCTAAAATTTGTATGTAATCAAAAAAGACCCCAAATAGTCAAAGCAATCTTAAGCAAAAAGAAGAAAGCTGATGCATCATACTACTTAATTTTAAAGTATATTATAATGCTAGAGTAATCAAAACAGTATGGAACTGATATAAAACAGACATATGGACCAATTGAATATAATGAGGCTCAAAAATAAATTCACACATGTATGGTCAACTAATCTTTGACAAAGGCACCAAAAGTAGACAATTGGAAAAGGAAAGTCCATTCAATAAATGGGTTTGGGAAAACTGAATCTACACACACAAAAAGAATGAAATGGGAATCTTACACTATACATAAAAATCAACTCAAATGGATAAAAGACTTAAACATAATACCTGAAACCATAAAATTCTAGAAGAAAACATAGGGAGAAAGCTACATAACACTGGTTTGGGAACTGATTTTTTGGATTTCACATCAAAAGCACAGGAAACAAAAGCAAAAATAACAAGCGAGACCATGTCAAAATAAAAAGCTTCTGCTGATCAACACCTAAGTGGACATATAGAAATAACATTTATCGAGTGTCAGGCAGGTGCGAGAGGGGAGGAGGGGATGGGTATATACACACATAATGAGTGTGATGCACACTATCTGGGGGATGGACATGCTTGAAGCTCTGACACGAGGGGGGAGGGGAGGCAAGGGCGATATACGTAACTTTAACATTTGTACACCCATAATATGCTGAAATTAAAAAAAGTTTCTGTGCAGCAAAGGAAATAATCAACAAAATAAAAAGGTAACCTAAAAATGGAACAAAATATTTGTATACCATATATTTGATAGGGGTATAGTATCTATGTAAGAAATTCAAACAACTGGATATATCCAAAAAAATATCCAATGAAAAATGGGTTAAGGACCTGAATAAACATTTTTCCAAAGAAAACACACAAATCCCAACAGGTATATAAAAATGTGCTCAACATTACTAGCCATCAAAGAATTGCAAATCAAAACCACAATAAAATATAACTTCACACCCATTAGAATGGTTACTATGAAACGGTCGAATCATAACAAGTGTTGATGAGGATATGGAGAAAAGGAAACATTTGTACTCTACTGAGACTGTAAATCAGTACAGCCATTATAGAAAACTGTAGTTTCCTCAAAAAGTTAAAAATATAGCTACAACGTGATCCAGCAATCCCACTTCTGGAAACATAACCAAAGAAAATGATATCAGTATCTGAAAGAGATTTCTGCATTCACATGTTCATTGCAGCAATATTCACAATAGCCAAGCTATGTAATCAACTTTAGTCCATGGATGGATGAATGAACAAAGAAAATGTGAGGTATCTATATCTGTCTATCTATCTATACATCTTAATAACAGAATATTATTCAGCCTTGAAAAATTATGAAATCCTGCCCTTTGCAACAACACAGATGAACCTAGAGAACATTATACTAAGTGAAATAAGCCAGACACAGAAAGACAAATACTGCATGATCTCATTTAACTATGTGAAATCTAAAGTCAAACTCATAGAAACAAAGAGTAGCATAGTGGTTGCTAGGGCTGGGGAGTGGGGAAAATGAAAAGATTTCTGTCAAACAGTACAACCTTTCAGTTATAAAATTAATAAGTTCTGAAGACAGAATGTGCAGCATAGTGACAATAGTTAATAATGTAGAGTGTTTATATACATTAAAATTTGCTAAGAGAGTAGATCTTTGTTCTAATCACACGAAACAACGGCAACTTTTTGAGGCAATGGATATGTTGATTAACTTGATTGTGGTGATCATTTCACAATGTGTAGGTTGCACAGCTTAAATACATACAGTAAAAATACTTTTTCCTCATCTTATCACATCAATAAATTCTTCATGTATTACTTTATCTTCATTGCATTCAGGTATTAAAGCCATACCTAAAATTGCATGTCTTCTCCAGATATATTTAGGTAATTTAACAACTTGGAAATGAAAGTCTAGGATTAAAGTCTCCTAAAATTATGTTATCTTAACCATAGATCAATGGACAAGATCAATTCATATTGCTTCATACAGCAATTATGGCAAACTCAATGCTGTTGCTAGGTTTACTATTCCAAAAAACATGGCATAGCTAAAATAGACATATGTTATGTAGAGCAGTCCAACCTGATACTCAATCTTAGAGAGGCCAAATCATCTCAAGTCCAATTGAGCAAGTGATTCAGTACCTATCAAAATGCAAGAGTTAATCTGCTGGTTTCCAAATATCAAAAATTTGTTTTTTAAATGTATATTTAAAATATTTTAATATGACATGAAATGATAACACTAAAATAATCATATAAACATATGTGATAGGTGAATAAAATGCATTCATATTTTGAAGCATAGACTGTGTTTTAACAAAGCATTTATGTATTTTGAAAGTTAGTTTCAAATTTATGAATTTCAATTTAAAGGCATTATTATAACATCTTTGTAAAGTGAAAAGAAAGCCCTCAAGATTGCAGTTTACCAGAAACTATGGCATTTAAACTATTTTATTTATCATGCAACCAATCCTCCTTTTATTAAGTATATAAATTTTTGAACTACATTCTTTATTCTGATTGTTTTACATGACTCAAACTATCACTTGTACCAAAGATTGCCTCAGAGCTTTTGAATGATGGATAACAAATATTATAATCTTAAATTAATTGATAACAATGTAAATCACTGGATAGTGAATAATTCTTATGTTTTGTAATTTTATCTATTTTGCCTCTGAGTTTGTTTGGTATATCACATGTAAGATTAACCACCGTGGATGGCCCTATATTCACTGATTCTATTTACAGCAACCAGATACACTCAATAATGTTATATGCTTGGTTCGTATTCTCTTAATTACAAAGTATAGAAATCCACTCAAGTTAGCTCAGGTTAAGAAGACATCACTGTAAGGTGACATGTGGAAAAGGTTTAGAACTAGAATTAAAAAGCACCACAAAAAGGGGCAACACCAAAGACCAGATTCTCTTCTTTACTCTCTCATGGACTTAATTATCTCCTTTTGAGTTTCTATTTTTTTTTTCGTATGTCTTTTCAGTTCTTCTCTCAGTTGACTTACTGCCAGTTGACTTAACGTTCATGTTTTAATGACTTACTTATATTTTATGGCAGTTCAAATAATTACCTCAAAGATTTATTATTCCAATTGAAATGCAAATATTTACTAGGCATGGACTATGTTCTAGGTACAAATGGCTTCATCTTGCCATGGCTCCAACTCTGCCTCATTTTTTGTCAGTTTATTTCTTCCTATTATGCCTGTTATAGAAGCCTATTATATGCCTCGTTACGTTTCCAAATTCAAGTTCCTCAAAGAGAAAATCAATGTCTACTAGAGAAGTTGTGAATAGTGGCTCAATGGTCATTTTAAGCCTTCAGATATGTTTTAAGCACACACACTGTTATCCCCACCTACCCAACAAAGTTTTAAAAACTGGAATTAACTCCCAACATTTAAAAATTGGAAAACTTTTACCAAAAAAAAAATAAAGTCCCAATTTCTGCCATCCCTTGAGAAAAAACAGAGGGTCTTGGCAACACTATATATTTTATTTTTATGATAATGATTGCTTGAGGATGATTAGCTGCAATCCACTAGATAGAACATGTGCTATCCAAGTTGCTACCACTCCTAACTATGTCCTACACTAAGACTGGGATTCTTTTGCCCTTTATCTTTGACTTTATGCACTGGATTATTTTAGAGGAGAGCCTCTAAGCAGCAGAAACTACTCTTTCCTTTGGCCTCCCTGTCTTTTATATTAACTGCCTGGCCTCTGGGAGCTTTTCAGTTTGCATCTCCTATCTCATTTCAGCATAGTGGCCAGCCTGTGCTTGGCCTCCTTATATAAAACCCACTCTCCTGGTCCTGGGAGTGAGGGGCTTTAAGACAGAAAATATAGCTGTTGTATTACTCCATTCATATTGCTGTAAAGGGATACCTGAGGCTGGGTAATTCATAAAGAAAAGAGGTTCATTTGGCTCATGGTTCTTCAGGCTGTACAGGAAGCAAGGAGTCAGCATCTGTATCTGGTGAGGGCCTCAAGCTGCTTCCACTCATGACAGAAGAGGGAAGGGAGCCAATATGTGCAGAGATCGCATGGTGAGAGAAAAAGTAAGAAAGAGAGGAGAGGGAGGTGCCAGACTCTTAAATAACCAGCTTTCATGGAACTAATAGAGCAAGAACTTACTCATTTCCTCAAGGACAGCACTAAGCCATTCATGAGAGACCCACATGACCCAAAAACCTGCCATTAGGCACCTCCAACAATAAGGATGAAATTTCAACATGAAATTTGGAGCCAAACAAACAATATCCAAAGTAGCAGCTGCCTAACTAATAGGAGCTACAGGTGGTACAATTTTCCTTACAAGGAGATGAGGACAGGTAGACCAGTATATTTACCTATTTAATTTAATGTAACGAAGACAAAATTGAATATACTTAAATAACAAAAGAAAAAGATTCAAAAACTTTTACCAGTAACATTGTGAAGAAATCATATAAACATTTTCAAAGCGATAACTGAAAATTAAAAGGTGCAGCTGCCCAATATTACACTCAGAAAAGGATCAAAAGAAATATAAAGCTTGGTGGCACAGAACTCCAAACATCACATCCCACTATATTTTGAGAGCTGCCAAAACACAACTCCCCCAAAATATTTCTCCCTGGAGAGTTGATTGCATAGTCTCTGTTTCCAATCTTCTAAAGTAGTGATTAGCAATGTATAGTCTATGGCACAATTCTGGCCTGCTGCCTGTTTTGTATACAGTTGTCCCTCCTTATCCCTGGGCGATATGTTCTAAGACCCTCAGTAGATGCCTGAAACCATGGATAGTACTGAACCTATATAATAATTTTTCTATAAATATATACCTATGATAAAGTTGAATTTATAAATTAGGTGAAGTAAGAGATTAGCAACAATAATTAGCAACAATAATAAAACAAGTAAAACAATATACTGTAATATTTCCTTTTACACAATTTCACAGATAGATTTGTTCTTACTGAAGATCTTAGCAACCTCACCATACAATTATTTTTCTTTCTTTATTGAGTCAAGAACTTTCATTGTTTCACTTAAAGGAAGCAATCTAAGACTTCTCTTTATCATATCTGAATTGCCACTATCACTACTCTCATGCTTTGGGCCATTATGCAGTAAAATAACAGTTCCTTGAACATAAGCACTGAAATACCACAGTAGCTGATCTGATGTCTGATTACAGCATCAGCTACCAAGTGACTAACAGGTAGGTATCACACATAGTATGGATACACTGGACAAGGTGGTGATTCATGTCCCAGGCAGGATGGAGGGGGATGGTGCCAGATTTCATCACACTACTCAGATGGCACACAATTTAAAATGTTTAAATTTATGTTTCTGGAATTTTCAATTTAATATTTTCAGACTGTAGTTGGCCATGAGTAACCGAAACTATGGAAAGCAAAACCATGAATAAGAGGGGACTACAGTATATTTTTGTTAGAACCCAACCACACTCATTAGTTTACCATTGTCTGTGGTTGCTTTTGCGTTAAAAAGTTAGAATTGAGAAGCTGTAACAGAGACTATCAGGCTCAAAAAGTTTAAACTATGTACTGACACTTTACAGATAAAGTTTGCCTATCTCTGTTCTGAAGTAAAACATAGCTAGGTACCCCAAATACACTGAAAAATGGTCCTTCTAATACAAGTTCTCCTACCTAATCTAAATTCTCCTGCTGCAACTTAATTTAATTCCTTTCTTTTGACCTTGCTTGAAATGAAGAACTACAGTATCATCAATAATATTTATTCACATTGAAATCTATTAGTAAACAATCAACTCTGCCATTTTGTAACTAAAACTCCTACCTTTTATTTTATGTTAATAATATTCCCCAGCTAAGCACTGGAATCAAAATAAAGCTCTTTCACAGCCATATACCTAATTCTCTGAACAACTTAAATTCCATAATAACTCCATTTATTTTTAAACTTATTTTGATCATGGTAAAATTGACCTATCAAGACTCTCATACTAAAAAATATGAAATTTTCTCTTTCTCCTTCACAGATCACATCACCAATAACATTTGTAATTCACTATAAATAGCATTTCTTTTGGAAATAAGTACCACTTTTAGTAATGTCTGCTGTGATCTTTTCTGTCTTTATTAGTCTCCAGTATGTCTTTTCCATTTTTTCACAGTGAATGTGTATTTTGATATAGTCAGATTATTCAAGCATTGATAGAACTGGTAGGCTTAATTTATGCTAGCTTAAGCTTTTAGCATAGAAACAACTCCAATGATTATGCCATCAAATATAACTCTCTTATTTCATTAACTTTAGAAAACTTAATTACTTAAAATCAAAATGGAAATAAAAAGTTTTCCTTTATTCCAACAATGACCAGCTAGAAAGCTATCCCATGTACACCAACAGCAAAACATAAAGTACCTTATTATTAACTAGAAATATGTCAAATGAATATAGGAAGACAACTACAATTCTGTTAAACGAAGTCAATAAATGAAGGACTATACTGTGTTTCCAGTTGTTAGTCTAAGTCCTGTCACGAAATAAATGAATCCAGTCAGGGCATAGAGGTAAAAAGCCGTCAACTAGGAAACAGAAAATGTAAAAAGAGAACTATAGAATCACAGAGATAGCAACAGCAGGAGCAGTCATCACTCCTAAGCCTGGAAACAAAGAGAAGAAGTTGGATTTATGAATACGTTGAAGTTTGAGGACTCTCACAGAGCTGAAACTCAGGTCTCTGAAGATGGGGCACCAGCAGTTGATGTTGAGTCTGTAGGCGCTGAGGTGTGATGAGGCTAATTCTGTGAGGGTTGGGAAATCTGAAAAATTGACACAATAGCTGCTGTGGGAAGAAATTGCTATTACCAAAAAGGAAAAGCATTGCTGGGGACCTTCACAAGAACAGAAGCAGACATGGATCCCACAGGAAGTGATAAGAAGGAACAACTCCAATGACCCTCTCCTTGCCTTGCAGCCTCCCTTTGGCACCCCCTGTTGTCAGAGTCTGACACAGAGCAGCTAGCAAAGGAAATGCACATTGCAGGGTCTTAGCTTCCGCATCACAGGGGATGGAATAGAAGAGTAGGACTGAGATGAGAGTCTGCAGCATAGCATAGTAAATGGTACAACAGATGTTCATTTTCCCTAAGTGCATTTATAGATATAAATGGATTGAGGTGGTAAAATAATAATAAATTAAAATAGTTTAAAGTTCAATTGTAATTTAAAAAAAACAAACAGGGAAAGTTAGTCAAGTATAATAAAAGTGGTTTTATAGTATGAACATGAAAATGCATGATAAATAACAACACTACAAATCATAACCAGAGTATAGTGTAAATTAAATAAATTGTTGAGAAATAGACTCTGTTATATCTTCATATTTTGTAACAATTATCAATATATGGTACCATAAAGAAATTTGAGATATCTTTAATCTTGCATAGCACACCAAACTAAATTTATTTTCAGGTGAATTAAAATTTCAAATGCATAAAGTGAAGACACTAAGAAATAGAAGATAATAAAGGTTTCTCTTTCCTGGATTCAGCATGAGGAAAGAATATATAAAAACAGAAAGGAAACCATCAAAGGAAAAGTTGCATTGACTATATAATGTATAACTCTCTAACCAGAATTATTAAAGCAAACATGAAAGGGATAATAATATCTAGAAACAATTTTGGAAATTTGTGCAGAAAAAGAAATATAGTTCTTGTCAGCCAAAAAATATTACAAGTAAATGTAAAATTCAAACATTTCTCCTTAGAAAAATAAGAAAAAATCTGAAAAAATAGTAAAAGATAAATTAAAAAATAGAAAAAGCATATAAAAATTAAGGTTTCTTAGTATTTAGAGAAATACATATAGAATGAAAAATCTATACTTCTTTGGTATGAAACTGGAAAAAGCAATACTACTTAACAGCAGCAATATTAAGGGCATTTCCATACTCTGCTGGTAGTATTAAATTGGTACAGCTTGTTTAAAAGACAAAATACTAGTATGTATCATATAACCTTAAGGAACTTTCCCATTTCTGGGAATTTAACTTAAGAAAATGAACAGATACATAGTCAAAGTCTTGGGGATATGAAATGCAACATCATTTCTAATAATAAGGAAATGTAAGCTTCCTAAATATCTAAGAAAAAAAAGTTATGGTAGAGCCATGTGATGAAATTTTATATAGATATTGAAAAGCATGTTCTAAAAATATACATTTAATATGATAAACTTGGAAATTTTTCAAAACTTGCAAGGTAAAGAAAAAGTAAACTACAAAATAATATTTTTGACATAATACTAGGTAGTATATAAAAATTAATAGCAATTAACATGCATAATTTTTAAAATATAAAATAATGTTTTTGATGTGATTCAAAGTAACATATAAAAACTTATAGTAATTATCTCAAAACATTGTACTTCCTAAAATACTTTAAAAATTTGCTATTCAGGCCAGGCGCGGTGGCTTACGCCTGTAATCCTAGCCCTCTGGGAGGCCGAGGTGGGTGGATTGTTTGAGCTCAGGTGTTCGAGACCAGCCTGAACAAGAGCGAGACCCCATCTCTACTATAAACAGAAAGAAATTAATTGGCCAACTAATATATATAGAAAAAAATTAGCCGGGCATGGTGGTGCATGCCTGTAGTCCCAGTTGCTTGGGAGGCTGAGGCAGCAGGATTGCTTGAGCCCAGGAGTTTGAGGTTGCTGTGAGCTAGGCTGACGCCACGGCACTCACTCTAGCCTGGGCAATAAAGTGAGACTCTGTCTCAAAAAAAAAAAAAAAAAAAACTTGCTATTCATAAAATCAAAATACTAAAACAGTTTTTCTTGTGTGCAAGTCTGTTTAAGGAAAATAGATATACAGAACTTAGTAATCATTCTCAGAGCAAATAGATTTCCCCATTACTCTTTCAAAACAAAATTTAGAGACAGAGACTTCTTCAACAATAACAAGCAACTAAGTAATTGAGGCTTCTCTAAATATCAACTGCTAGTTCTTTAAAATGCAATATACAAACATTTTAATAGTAACTAGAATTTGCAATATATTAACTATGAGACTCTATTCAGTAGTTTTTGAGAATGTTCTGTAAATGTTTGTTGGGCCCATTTGTTCTATAGTCCCATTTAAGTCCAGTCTTTCTTTACCTATTTTCTGCTTCATTGTGTCCAGGTCTGTCAGTGGGGTGTTGAAGTCTCTGGCAATTGTGATGCTACTGTTTATCTCTGCGTAAATCTAGTAGAATTTGCTTTGTGAATCTTGGAGCTCATGTGTCCGGTGCATATATATTTAGGATTGTTATGTCTTCTTGTTGAATTGCTCCCTTTACCATTATATAATGACCATCTTTGTCTTTCTTTTCCATTGTTTATTTAAAGTCAATTTTATCTAATATGAGAATGGCCACACCTGTTCCCTTTTTGTTTCTATTTACATGGAATAATTTTTTCCATCCCTTCACCTTGAGTCTGTGTGAGTCCTTGTGGGGTAGATGTATTTCCTGAAGATAGCAGATACTTTGGTTGTATTTTTTAATCCATTCATCCAGCCTGTGTCTCTTGAGGGGGGCATTCAGACCATTAACGTTGAGCGATAGAATTGATATGTGGGATGCTGTTCTGTTCATCATATTGGGTAGTATCTTCTTGCTTTGTTTTCCCTTTTGTAGTGATTGCTTAATACTAGCTGTCAGCTTTAGCTTTTGGATGGTTTTACACTGGTAGGTATCTATTGTGCTGATCCATGTGTAATGCAGTTCTGAGTGTTTCCTACAGGGCAGGTCTGATCATGACAAATTCCCTCAGTGTTTGCTTGTCTAGAAAAGTCTTTATTTCTCATTCATATATGAAACTTAATTTTGTTGGATATAAAATTCTAGGCTGGTGATTATTCCATTTAAGAAGACTTAAGATGAGATCCCAAACCCTTCTGGCTTGTAAGAAGTCTTTCAGTCTCCACTGAAAGACTGCAGTGAGATTGTTGGATATTCCTTTGTAAGTTACTTGATATTTTCACCTCAAGGCTCCTAGGAGTTTCTCCTTCATGTTGATTTGACTATTCTGATGATTATATGACTTAGTGATTGCCCTTTGTAATGAATCTTCCAGGTGTTCATTGAGCTTCTTGCATCTGGTGTCTAAATCTCTAGCAAAACAAGGGAAGTTTTCCTCAATTATTCCCTCCAATAGGTTTTCCAGCCCTTGTTCATTTTCTTCTTCATCCTTAGGGATAGCTATCATTCTTACATTTGGCTGTTTTACATAATCTTATATTTCTTTTAGGCTGTGTTCATTCCTCTTGATTGTTTGTTCTTTATTTTTGACTGAATTAATTTGAAAGAGTTCTCTTCAAGCTCTGAATTCTTTCTTCTGCTTGATCTAGTCTATTCTTAAAACTCTCCACTGTGTTTTATATTTCCTCAAATGAATTTTTCATTTCCAAAAGTTCTATTTTTTTTAATATCTCTATCTCCTTGGTAAATTTTTTATTCATTTCCTGAATTGTTTCTCTGGTTTCTTTGAGTTGGTTTTTCATTTTTCTCTTGGATTGCATTGAGCTTCCTTACAATCCATACTTGGAATTCTTTATCTTTCCTTTCAATATTTTCATTTTGGTTGAGATCCAGTGCTAGAGAGTTGGTGTGCTCCTTTGGGAGTGTTCTTTCACTCAGATTTTTCATACTTCTGGAAGTCTTGCACTGATTCCTTCTCATCTAGAGCAGCTGTTACTTCTTGTTTTTGGATTTTTCTATTGTGTAGATGAAGTTTTTTAACCCCCTCACTCTTAAGGGTGTGTCTGTAGCATATGTTGGATAAGAATCTTTGGGTTGCTTGTGGGTGCTTTGATGGGGGTCTAGATTCTGGATGAATGCCTTGGTTATAGACATCTTTAGTGTGGTGTTTTCTCTGTTGCTAGTTATTTGTAGGCTATAGTGGTGGTGTACTATGTGTGGGGGCAGAGTCCTTGTCTCTTGTTGATGAGGGAACATGGAGGTCTTTGAAATATTTTCTTTCTCCAGCACTGTGGTCTTATTAATACCATTAATTATATTAGGGTGCAGTTTAATCTCTGAGACAGTAGTTGTTTCTTATGGATAGAATCAGCCACACCGTATATGATTGAATCAGTAAATAATGTAATGGATTGCACAAGTTGTCCTCCCTTCCAGTTGGTGGTGTGTGCCAGAAAAAGCAAGGTGCAGTGTTGTTTTTTTGCACTGGTGACCAGCTCTAGCCCCTCAGGAGAAGCACTTTAATGCCCCAGGTAGAGGGTGTGGCCTTGCAGCTCCCAGGGGACTCTTTATTCTCCACCACAGCAGAAGTAGGTGGGGGAGTGAAGCTAGGAGAAACTGCATTGGGTGAGCATGCCTTCAGGCTCCATAGATGTCAGCAAGAGAGCTGTCTTTGGAGGGGTCTAGGGTCCACTCCCAGGCAGCTAGGGAAAGCTACTAGGAAGGGACTGAAACAGCCCCACCAAACCATAACATTTGCTCATGGAGGAGGGGCTTTCTGGGATTCACAATCTGGCTGTTGGGAGTGGGTTTCATACTTCCCTTCCTTCCACTGCCCAAAGGTCTCTTGCATGCTTCTGGCCACAGGTGGAAGCTCAAACTAGATGAGTCAACTAACAATGGCACTGCAGGCCTGGAGCTTCCCTGTTAAAGATCCCACCTCATGCAGACAACACAGCTTTCTTGTAGGAAGAATGGTGCTCCATGAGCGTGCTGTGGCTCGGACCCACACTGTACTCTCCTCTCAGTTCTGCCCATGTGGGCACCTTTGCCTCTCATGATTAGTTAACAAATCTCCCCTGCATGCTCTAAGCAACACTATTGAATCCTGGGGATATAGGATCTGGCCTGTGGACCTGTCCTCTAGTCCCCCAAGTTCAATCCCTGACAGTGCCAGGGAGAAGCATGCTGGTTCCAAGTTGCCTATGGAGTGCTCAAGTAGATTTAATGTCCCTCTGCTTTGGGATATTCCCTGCTCTGCTAGAACATCCAGGCAAGCAGCACCAGGGAGAGTAGTCAGGCAGGGAGCTCAGTGTCTGAGCACTCTTTGGTCCACTGCAGGTTTTTAAGAGGAATGGTATGGACCCCATTCTCTGTGGAAGCCTCAGTGTGGTAGGTGCCCAACAGAAGGGAAACAGCTGCTTCTGAAAGTCTGGGCTCCATTTTCCCTCTCAACAGCAGTGAATGGGGGAGTGGCAGGAGGAAAAGAGTCTGAATGGAAGACAGCTCACACTCTGATCATCTCTGTCCCTCTCCCTAGAAGGTAGTTCACCCAGAATGTCCAAGCTCTAGGGTCACACAGAGCCCCCAGAACCCACCAATCTCTGTGGCTCCCACAGTCTGGGCCAGAGTTGGGAAATGTTGGTGTGGGAAATAGCAAGATGAAAACTGAGGACTGAAGCTCTCTGGGGAGGACAAAGGTACACATGGGTGGAGAAGCAGTATGGTGCCTTTCATCTTAGCTCAGGTCTATGGTGACAGGAAGCAACCCCAGAGGGCTGGCAGACTAGTGCTTTGTCTTCAAGAAGCTCCCAGTTCACTGGTGGCTGTAGTTTTGGGGCTCATGAGGGTAGAAAAGCTCTCTAGCAGCTTAGGTGCCTGCTGACTTTAAGAGATGTGAGAGAAGGAAAAACAAAGCCCCCATCTACCCTTTCTGCCAGGCTCCAAGCCTTTCGGGGGTTGATCTCTGCTGATATCTTGCTCCTTCTTGTTTTGGACTGCAACTTCTTCCCACTGAATCTCTGATAGGTTCTGTGACTTTTTCCTGAGCATTACACTCAATCTATGTTTTGGGTTATTATTTTTTCTTTTTTTCTTTCTTTCTTCTTCTTTTTTTTTTCTTCTAAAACATTTTTTCCTTCTGGGACAACCTGGCAGCTGATGTCTTTGGTCAGCCATCTTCCTCCTTTCCCTCCCACCCCCACCCTTCCCCTTTTCCCCTTAACTATGAAATTCTATTTCCCAGGTTAAATAATAGGGGAAATTACATTTACATGTTTATTATTCCAAACCTAATTTTTTGACCTCTTTCCTGAGCTCCAAATGCACACATTTAACTATCTACTCAGCATCTAATCCTAGACATCTAATAGAGTTCACAAAGTGAACATGTCCAAAATTTATTCCTTCTGTTCTATTCTATCTTTCTGGTACTTCTGCATTATCGGCTTTCTCCTCATTTTCTCTAGAACACATCTAATTACTCATGCAAAAACCTGATTCTTTTCTCTATTCCCAACTCTCTCCTTCACGTATATTGTTCCTACTTAATCCAATGCTAAAACTTGGGCTCAAGCTCCCAGCATCTGTCTTGGACTACTGCAATAGCCTCTTGTCTGTTTTCCCTAATTGCACTCTTTCCCAACTGCCCATTTGTCATAAAATAGCTATTGTGGCCATTTACAAATATCATTTAGATAATGTCATTTCCCCATTTAAAACCGTCTAAAGGTTTCTGTCTTCATTTGGGTTTCTCCAGAAGTGTCCTTTGATAAGCATTAAAGTACAAAGAATTTATTGGATAGGTGATCCCAAGGAACATTCATATGGAACTGGGGAAGTAAGATAAAAAAAGAAAAAGAAGGAAGCCATAAATGGTACATTACCAAGTGCTACAGCTTGAATGTTTGTGCCCTCTAAAACTCATGTTAAAATTTAATCCCCAACGTAGCAATATTTAAAAGTGGGGACTTTAAGAGGTGATTGGATCATGAGGGAACATGACTCTGCCTTCATAAATGGATTAATCCATTAATGAATTAATAAATGAATGGGTTAATGTTTTAGTGGATTATCATGGGAGTGGGACAGGTGCCTTTGTAGGAAGAGAAAGACCTGAGCTAGCATACTCATCTTCCTCATCTTGTGATACCTTGTGCTCCCTGGAACTCTGCAGGGAATTCCACCAGCAAGAAGGCCCTCATTAGATGTGCCCCCTCGTTCTTAGACTTCCCAGTCTCCATAAGTATAAGAATTATATGCCATTTCTTTATAAATTACCCAGTTTCAGGTATTCGGTTGTAAGCAAGAGAAAATAGGCCGGGCGCGGTGGCTCAAGCCTGTAATCCTAGCTCTCTGGGAGGCCGAGGTGGGCGGATCCTTTGAGCTCAGGAGTTCGAGACCAGCCTGAGCAAGAGCGAGACCCCATCTCTACTATAAAT